>RJWM01046612.1:0-12401 GCA_004363535.1 Dasyprocta punctata
ATTGTGGGAGTTACACAACCTGAAATATGGCTGGTGCCTTTTTTACTCTCTGCTGCTGCATTTAGAGAACACACACAGAACAGGAATGGATTTTGATACCAAAAAACCCCAGCAGACAGCAAGCTCTGAATATTAGGAACCACATGTTCTTCAATTCCCACTTGACTCCAAACACCTAACAGATTGTAACCAGCAATAAAGTATTTGTTGAAGGAAAGAAAAGGGAAAATTTTAAAAAAATAATTAAAATCAAATGTGGCTTTTATTTGTCAGTGGTTGAGCCAAAACCTAGGTTCTTTTAACTTCATTATATTCATTATTGAATTAAGGATCATAATTTTTACCATTTTTAAGGAAATGACTGACAGGTTTTCAAATTTAGGCACGTGATTTAAAGAAACAGATGCTAATGGAATTAATGAATAGATGAGTAAACGGATGGAAGGATGGATGGATTAGTGGATGGGTAAATTAAAATAACTCAAACAATAAGGAGAGGCTGAAATACATAAGGATACAGTCACAGGTCAGCCTTAGCAATATACCTCTGGAAGCCAAGTGAGTTAATGTTGGTTTTCATTTTGACCAAATCCCAAGTTATTAGTAGAATTCCATTTGTCTTTCCACACACAGTTTAAATAACATGCTAATTTTACCAGGTCACTTGTGACCCTTCACTTACCCTCTGCCAGTCATGAACATATTTGTAAGGAAAGGAATTACGAATGCAAGTATCAGGTACTGACCCGTACAGGCACCAAGTTTGTGCTTAGGATTCACTCTTTATTCCATTTCTGTTTCATGCTTGACAGACTTGTGAATGAGGAGCAAAAGAAGGGAACTTTTGGATTTGGAATAAAATCCCTACCTCATAAGTTAACTTTTTATATTGCCTCCAGATTATGGATATTATACATTTATTCTCAAATTGACAATGTAAATTCCTACTATTTTTTTTCCTCCCGACATTCATATGTAATATCAACCCTAGAAGATGGTAATAATTTGCCAGGTTCTTTTAATTTATCTCCATATATCATTCTTATTTTGGATATTTTAAAAACTTTTTCTGAAGTTAAAAAGTCTTTTTTTTCAATAGACAAGATACATTCAAATGTATCAACGTGCACGTGCACAGATATTAATGTGTGCACTCACAGTTGAAAGGAACCGTTCTTTTTTAAAGGGAGGAAACATTAGTCAGCTCATGTTTTAACTATATACTGAATAACTTACTAGCTAAATTCATTAGCATTTCTGTAATGTAACAATTTAATTGTACTATGAAATTGGCTTAATCTTCTTCTCCTTGGTAATGAGAAATGCTTCAGCCAATTGTAAAACTTCTAAAGTGTTTGTACAATTCAAAGAGTTTGTGAACCCTTCGAAAAACATGTTTGGGAGAAAAAACCTTACTCCAATTTTAATAATGACTTCCCAAATCCTTTAAAAAATAGCTTAAACCTACTTTGTTAGCACACCACTCCTCATTCATTAGTCCCAGGATGTCACTCCCTTGTGCAGTACCTCACTCCTATTCAAGCATAGGTTTTTGCTGAAGTACATCAGTTCCTTACCCTTTGACAATCATTTATTAGAAATTGGTGCTAACCATTGAACCAATATCTGTCTCAGTATGACTCAATCTCCGCAAGTTAGAGATTATTTATGTTTTTCCTACTGTATGTTCCATACCTGATACCCCTAATCTATGCATGAATATAAGGGTGATTTACTTAATTTTTAGATGATATATAAATAATTTAAAAATTCTTGTTTAGCACAGAGTAGCTAATTTGGCCATTTAGATTTTAAACCTCTCAATCTAAAGCAAAAAATGCAGTAGCTCCCTTAAAGACAGATTATGGATAATTAAAGATAAGTATATCACTTTCATAAACATGAGTTGATGTAAGAAGGTCAGTTGGTGATGTTTTATAAATTCTAAGAAGTTTCAAGAAACAAGTCAAATGTTCTTGTCTTTGCTGGCCCTTCAGTTTTGCAAGGAAAAAGCTTGAGGCCATAGAAATCAAGTTCTTAGAAATTAGTGAAAGACTATTGTTCATTCAAATGTATCTTCTAATACCCAGAAGTTATTTTTTCTGACACCTACACTCGTGCCTTCTTTCATCCTTCATATCCTCAGTTTCACTGTCTTCTCTCTCCTGTCTCCATGTGAACCACTTAAATAGAGGTTTTATAGACCAGGTTCACTGTGATCAGCAGCAGACAATTTCGTTTTCATGGCTCTACATCTCACCTGAGTATTTCATCTTTATTTCAAATTGTTTGGGATGTTCTCATGAAACACATTTTCTGTACTGCTTTCATAGCTAAATTGTTGTTTGTATTACATGAGTTACTTTACTGCTTTGAGCCTTATTTTTATATTTATTTATTTATTGGGAGGGTACTGAGGATCAAACTCAGGACCTCATGCGTGACAGGCAACCGCTGCACCTCTGAGCTAAATTCTCAGCCTTAGCCTTTTTTAAATGGTGATTTCTAATTGAATGTGCTTTTGAAACGTTAAATTCTGACTGAAATTTAAAATAAAATAAACCATTAACCAAAAAATATACAAATAAGCAATAGTTTATATGTTACCTTCAGCATCGTATCTTTGACATCTACTTTTAATCTAATAAAAAAGAAAGGGAGACAGAAAAAAATGAAAAAAGAGAACAAAAAATTCCATATGTGTTAGAGAAACAAAGGGTAGGGTACCATTGTTTTGAAATCAAATTACACACTTATTTAACATAGTCCTGGAAACTTTAGCAAGAGCAGTTAAACAAGAAAAAGAAATAAAAGGAAAAAAGATAGGAAAGGAAGAAGTTAAACTATCATTATTTGCAAATGACATGATACTGTACTTAGAAGATCCCAAAAACTCCACCAAAAGACTTTCAGATTTAATAAGTAGATTTAGTAATGTAGTTGATTACAAAGTCAATACTCAAAAATAAATAGCCTTCTTGTATACTAATAACAAACTAACTAAGAGAGAAATCAAGGGAGCAAGACCTCTTATAGTAGCATCCAAAAAACTGAAATACTTAGGAATCAATCTAACAAAAGATGTCAAAGACCTCTACATTGAAAGCTATATTACTCTGAAAAATGAGATTGAAGAGGATATTAGGAAATGGAGAGATATTCCATACTCTGGGGTAGGAAGAATCAATATAGTGAAAATAGCTATACTTCCAAAACTATGATATAGATTGAATGCAATCCCAATCAAAATTCCAATAGCACATCTTACAAAATTAGAAACAACAATCCTAAAATTCATCTGGAACCAGAAGAGACCTAGAATAACAAAGGCAATGTTTGGCAACAAAGACAAGACAGGAGGCATCACAATTCCTGACTTGAAATTATATTATAAAGCTACTGTGATAAAAACAGTGTGGTACTGGCACAAACAGACCCAAAATCAATGGAATAGCTTAGAAGATCCAGAAACAACTGCAGACACACTAAGCTACCTTGTCTTTGACAAACATGCTAAACACATTCATTGAAAGAAAGATAGCCTCTTTAATAAATGGTGTTGGAAAAATTGGCTTTCCACATGCTGAAGATTAAAATTGGACCCATATCTTTTACCATGTACTAAGTTAAAATCTGAATGGATTAAAGATCTCAACATTAAAACAGAAATATTAAATTTCCTGGAAGATAGAGTAGGTAAAACTCTTGAAGATATTGGTGTAGGCAAAGACTTTATGGATAAAAGCCATACTGCACAGGAACTATCCAAAGAATCAACAAATGGAATCTCATTCTATTGAAAAGCTTTTGCACAGCAAGAGAAACCACCAACAGAGTGATGAGACAACCCACAACATGGGAGAAAATGTTTGCCAGCTGTTCCTCAGATAAAGGATTACTATGGAGAACATATAAAGAACTTCAAAACAAAACAAAGCAAAACAAAACAAAAAGCTCAGTCCACCCAGATTTAATGACCCAATCCAGAAATGGATATCTGAGATGAACACACAGTTTTCAGATGAAGAAGTACAAACAGCAAAAAAAATGTGAAAAAATGTTCAACAGTAGTGGTCATTTGAGAGATGCAAATTAAAACAGCACTGAGACTCTACCTTACCCCAGAAAGAATGGCTAGTATTAAGAAGTCAGCCAGTAACAAGTGCCAGAGGGGCTGTGGAGAAAAAGGAAGCCTTTTGCACTGTTAGTGGTAATGCAGGCTGGTGCAACCCCTGTGGAAGTCAGTGTGGAGATTCCTCCAAAAGCTAGAATTGTAGGTCCCATTTGACCCAGCTATTCCCTTTCTGGGTATCTTCCCCAAAGAATTAAAAACATCATACCACAGCGATATATGTGCACCTCTGTTTATAGCAGTGTAGTTCACAATAGCCAGATCTTAGAAAGAGAATAAATGCCCATCCACTGAGGAACGGACAAAAAGATGTGGTATTTCTATGTAACGCAATACTACTTAGCTACAAAGAATGATAAACTGGACACTTTCATACTTAAATGAATGTGCCTTGAGAATATACTTATCAGTGAAATAAATAAGTCACATATATGTAAGCATCATATTGTTGCAGGTCTGTGACAAACTGAAAGAAAAACCATATATATGTTTATGTATATGCATATATAAAATAGTTAAGATAGGTTAAAGAAAAAAAAAGAATTCCCTAAGATTTTGATAGATATTAAAGTGAATCTATAGATAAGTTTAGGGAGAATAAATATTTTGATATTTGTTCAATTCACATACATTGTACCTCTTCACTTATTTAGGTTGTATTTGAATACTTTTGATCAGTTTTTATAGTTTTTAGGATACAGATAATGAATGTATTTTGGTAGATTTATACAATAATGCTAAGTTTTTTTGTGATGTTGTAAATTGTGCCTTTAAAATTTTACTTTTGAATTGTTCATTGCTTGTATATAGACCAACATTAGATTTCTGTATATGGCTTTGTGACCATGCACCATGACCTTGCTAAACCTGCTTGTCTGTTCTATTGATTTTTTTGTAATTTCTTTGTAAATAAAAAAGAAATAAATACCAAATTACTCTTGATGGGGAAAAGGGAAAGATTTGTTCTTTTTTATTTTTGGGAAAAGGAAATCATCAGTCTTTAACAGAAAAATCCGCCTTACATTTTAAAACAAGTTCCTGAAATAAGCAATTTGCACATATATTTAATATAGTAAAAAGAAAAATGGCTAATAAATAATTTATTATACATCTTAAGACACTGACCTTTCTCTACCAAGATAAGTGAAGTTGCCTCTAGCTACATGAATCATTATGAATCATTAGAGTTTTACGGGTTTTTTTGTATTAGTGACAGCAGTTTTGGCGACTCAATTCATGAAATGAGATGTCAACCAAATGCTCAAATATTTACGAATTGACATTTTGTGTCTTTTAAATGTTCAGTCTTTTTAGGTGCATTCACCCTTCCTAGCATATAGCTATTAAGAATCGACAGGAAGAAAAAAAATAAAGATGTAGAAATAAAAAGGAGGTTTTATAACACATAGTTTGAAATCTTAATGTGGTGCTTCAGATCAATCAAACCAATGAGCATCAAAGTTCAGGTTCAGCATCAGTATTTTTATGATAATCTTTTATTTTTTTTCTTTTTTCTCCCGTGGCTGGGTTATAGAAAGCTGCAGGTAATGTTTGTGTTGTAAAATTGAGGCCAGTAATTTAATCCCCCCATAAAACTCACTCACAATTACAATAGCATTGAAATGGTACATAAATGAGTTCTTCATAAAGCAGAAAAGAAAAATGGTACAACAGTTAAGCTTTTTAATGATGGGCACTAAAGCAATGCTGCTGATTAGATTCTTTGCTAATTACCTTCTGTTACTTAGATTGGATGTATTTCAGCAGAATAGAAACATCTATTCATAAATAGTTGTTTTCTTGGTAGCAATATGAAAACACTGGATTTAAAGTTGAAAAGTGTCTCTCAGGATCATATCATCGAGCCCTCAGTTATTTGACAAACAGAAGCATATGCCATGCAAAACATGGCCTCAGTGGCTTCTGTTCAGTTGGAGAATACTTACCTCATACAAAGAGGTAAAAAGATGGCACTAATATTTGAGCTAAAATTCTGAATAAAGATTTTTCTGTTAAGGGAAGGAGAAGCACAAAAGCATTGAGGCAAAGATGAACTATAGGAATGTGAATAAAAGAGAAAGAAGTCTAGATGAATGAGATGGTAGGCTGACATGGGAGTTTTAGGCCCAAGAAATGTGGTTTTGATTCTATGAATTATTAAAATGTATAATATATTTAATCAGAGAAAATCTATCATGAAAATTAAATCTTAAAGTCACTATGTATCATTCAAACAAAAGGTTGTAGTGTAAGTGTAGAAAAAGAAGTCACATTAGAGTGTTGCAAAGGATTGAATTATGTTTCTCAATACTCGTATATTGAAGCCTTCACCTTCACTGGAACTATAATTGGACTTAAGATCTTTTAGGAGATAACCTGAGTAAGGGCATAAGTGTTACCCTAATTCAATGGGACTGGTGTCTACATAAAAAGAAGTCACATTGGGATTTAGGAAAATACATACACAAAAATATATCATGAAGACACAGAGAAGACAACCTTTTGCAAGCCAAGAAGAGAAGCCTCAGCAAAAATTAACATGTTTGACACTTTGATCTTGGAAATTCACCCTTAAAAGATAAAAAAAAAATCCCATGATTTGAAGCATTCACTCTGTGATATTCTTTTAGGGCACATAAGCCACTACAAAACTTATTAAGTAACCTTTGTATGTAATAAATAAGGTTTAAAATGAGTTGCTTAAAACTCAGATGGATAGAAGTAAATTCGTTAATGACCTATGTTAAAGATACTGCTTTTTGCCTACTAATTAATAAGCCATAAAGAAAGTAAAAGAAATGGAAAGCATGGAACAAGAAGTATACGGTAGTACTGTTACCTTGTTCAAAAACAGATGGAAGAGAAACAGTTTATTGTGTGAGGAGAACTGGTACTTCTTTGTATAATATGCTAACTTTGAGATTCAATTTGAGATATAAAGATTTTGGATATATGAATTCTGAAAGATACTAATACGTGTTTGAAAATCATCATCGCTTCCTGCAGAAGCCATTCTATTCTATTCTAAATCCTAGTTCCTCAGAATAAATCACAGTTATAATGAGCTCAAATATATAAACATAGATACACAGAGAAACTCATCAAAACACTTGCCAAATTTCAACCGACATTTATTAAGTAACTATTATTTCCAGGACAGTGTTATTCTGTAGTAAAACAAAGACTTAATATCTCTTAACAATTCACAGCCTAGGAGGGTGCAGTTTGAAAATGTAGTATAGAATCTAGCCAAAGAAATAGATAATTAGGATATAATGTGAAAAATGTCATCATAGTATGTCATGTGGATTAGCACGAGACTCCCTTGTAATCATGGTGTGCAAGGAAGTGTAAAGGCCCCAATAATGCCCATATTCTGATCTTAAGATAATGTGAATACACTGCATTATATGGCAAACAGTTTTGCGCATTCAACTAAGGTTGCTAATCATCTTACCTTACTATGTGGAGCATATCTTGATTTATCCAAATGAGTTTGATCTAATTGCTTGAGTTCTTATAGCAGAAAAACAGGGAGAAAGATTCAGAGGGACACAACCTGAATGGGCTTGATTTGCTGTATCTGTCTTTGAAGAGGGAGTTTAGGAGCCACCAGCCAAAAAATTCAATGAAGTTAGTAAAACAAACAAAAACATTCCTTGCTAGAAACTATGGAAAGAACACAGTATTGCAGAATTTCTCATTATAGCTCAAAGAAACCAATATCGGACTTGTGATCACAGAACTCTTAACACTCAGGCTGAAGACTGAATGATGAATAGAAATTATCCTGAGGAAAACTTAAGGTAGAGAAAGCACAATAACTTATCCAAACTTAAAAAAAATGGCAAATACCAACCTGGATTCAAGTATAAATTCATATTACACAATCAAGTTGGCACTATTATGCAACAAATTCATCAAATAAACAAAAGAAAACTCATATTTACCGCCTCATTGAACAAATTCTTCAATATCAGAAATTGTTTACAAAGGCAGCAGTCATGAGTATAGATGAAAAGACATCCTCTGATTTCATATTCAAAAGTTATTTTTCCAACTTGGTCAAGAATGAGGTACTAAAGTAAATGTTTAACATATGACTCAACAATAAAGATTGCTCTTATTTGTACTAAAAGTGATTGAAATCCAGTCTCTCTGTCCATGAATTAGAAGCCTCAAAGAAGTTCATTTTATAAAAATGAATCCATACTTGAATACATATGGGATGAATTGGCGCTGTGAGAGATGTAGACACCTTTAGGAATATGACCATTGAATAGAAAAGTTGAAGAAGCAATCTGAAAGCAAACATGCAAAATAATTAATGTATGAAACACTGAAATGAAAGAAGTGGACTTAAGAGATAGAAAATAATTTAAATAGAAAACAAATCTTCTCACACAGTAAAATCCCATTATAGCACATTTATTCATCTTAGAGTTTCTAATACACAAAAAATTAAATCATAGAATTCAAAATGGGACTTCATTCCTTGGAAAGTAAATTGGCCTGAATGGAAAGTCTTCTGAATGCATACCAGCATTATAAATGGACTGTTTTTTATAGCTGTAGCATGAGCCAAACATGGTATTTGATATAGTAAATCTAATAAAAAATATTTACCCATTAAATGTCCAAGGGCCAGGGGTTTAGCTCACTGGCACAAGCAACTACCTGGCAAGTGCAGGGTGATCAGTTCAATCCCCTGTATCAAAAAAAAAAAAAAAACTATGAAAAACTATGAAATGGCCAAGCAACTTGATCACACTAAAAGCATAAAAATTATGAAAATGTGTGTTAAATGTTAAGGATGATAACATGAGATATTAGCCACTCTGTTGCATCTTAATGAGGTTTATTCAAGGTCCTGTGAGATTCTCAGAGGGCGGACAGATTACAGATAAAAAATATCCAAAAGGGTACTTTCTGTTTCTGGAATCACTCCCATCCTTCTTGAAAAAAAAAATCAATGATGCTCATATCAAAGACATTTTTCAAATAAACAAAACAATTCAACTTTGTTTAACATAGGGCTCCATGAATATATTAAAATCTGAAAGTGGTTTTCATAGATTACATATTCTGAAAGTACTACCTTGAACATACATAAAACGATCCATAAAAATTGCCCTCAAAACTCAAACTGGGAGAAACAGAAGATTCTATGATGATAGGTTCTACCAATCAATTACAAATTGTTTTAATCAATTATGCCATCTTTTTGTTTGTACTGGGGTGGTTTATGGGTATGTTAGCATGTGTCATTGTTGCCTGATATTCTCATGACCACACTGAAGTAAAATAAGAGACTGTAAGAGTTCAGGCTTAATAATCTGTTTTTCTTATAAATACAGGTTTATATTTTTACTGAGCTATTTAAAAATGACATATGGTGTCAAAATATGGTTGATAATTCCTAAATAAATGGTAGGACTATACAAACAAATATCCTGAAATCTAAAAATTATAATCAAATCAAATCAAAATGAAGTATTAAAACATAAAAAAGGAAATCAGATCAGCTTATAGAGTTTAAATCTAGTTGTGCAGATACCAAACCCTCAAAACTAGATAATTTGGCTTTGTATTATCACATACTATTTTAATTTACACAAAATTTAAGTTAGTAGTAAAAATAAAGACATTTTTAGATCTTGACTTAGTTAAGACCTGCAAAATACTGAAGAGGAAAAGTAAGCAAATGATCATGAATGGAAGGATAGTAGGACGACAGCTAGGAGTCAATATAGCTAATTGTAATCCAATAGTTAATATGTTTTATAGGAGGCAAAGGATATGGAAGAATGTGTTTAAATATTATTTAAACTGGTAAACTTTGTAATTTTTCTAATGCCTATTAAAATGCTTGTGTTGATTCATTTGCAAATAAATTATACAACCTCTAAGCACTGATGTGGTTAAAGACTTCATCAAATTGTTAAATGTAGTTCTCAACAATATTAATGGCCCAAATAATTTGATACCTGTTAACTCTGCATCAAGCTTATAACTTGTTGAATCATCGTAATGGTGTGATAAAAGCAGGAATTATTATATTATGTGTAATGTGAATCAAT
The DNA here is from genome assembly GCA_004363535.1 of Dasyprocta punctata. Lineage (NCBI taxonomy): Eukaryota > Metazoa > Chordata > Mammalia > Rodentia > Dasyproctidae > Dasyprocta > Dasyprocta punctata. The sequence goes on from RJWM01046612.1 coordinate 10,213, forward strand.
CATAACAATTTCCTTCTTCCCTTTATTCTCTTGCCTTTTTCTTCCCTCTTTCTCTCTCTCTTTCTTCTTCCCTCTCATTTTCTATTCTTCCTCTCTTCTTTCTTCTCCCTCCTTTAACTGTATTTCTTGTTCCTTAATCTTCCATTTAACAGCGTATAAAACATAGATATCACAATCTACTACACAGGATTAATTTCAGTAATACATATGCCTAGCACATAACCAATGTGCTACCATTATTTTTAGAATAGCGATGACTTTGGTAGCATCATCACAATAGTAAGCAAAGGAGCCATCTTGGGAACTAGTCCAAGGATAAGTTTCTAGATGTGTTACCTTATGGCATCCTGGAGTCATATAGTCAATTATAGTATGGTCAATGATATATGTATAATATAGTCAATAACATAAGTGACACAGATACTGGCATTACCTTGGATAAGAGACAATCTTACCACTTGTGGTCTTTCACTAAGGAAACTTTAATCCTGATAGAGTCACAGTTCTGTGGGATTCAAAGTCTTTCTTTGAAACAGAGTAATTAGAAAAGACTGTTTGAGAGCTGATTGCCAGTACAGTAATAAAAATTGACCAAACCAAACAATTCTGAAGAAATACACAGTTTCACTTCTCTACTGTGTGAGAAATTGTACAAAAGATTACAAGCCCCCAAAAACCTTTCTTACCACCTGGAAATGTTTACTGTTTCACTGTCACCAAAAGCAAAGTTAAACCTAAGAATTCTTTTTTTTTTTTTTTCTTTTTTTTTTGCGGCACCAGGGATTGAACTCACAACCTCGTGCCTGCCAGGGCAGGCGCCAGGCACTGAGCCAAACTCCCAGTCCTGGTTTTTTGAGGCAGGGTCGCACTATGTAGCTCATGCCGGCCTTGCGCTCGCGTTGTAGCCCAAGCCGGCCTCGAACTCACAACGCTCCGCCTACCTCAGCCTCCCGAGTGCTGGGATTAAAGGCGTGCGCCACCACGCCCGGCTAAACCTAAGAATTCTTAAAACATATGCTTCAAGATTTTCAACCAAACATCTTATATTTTCAGAAGATAGAAATAGAATGAAATATACTAACTCACCTTAATGGTAAAAATGCTTCCTCTATACAAATTAAAATAAAGAATCAATTTGGTATGTACAGGAACATATAAATGATCCAAGTTATTTCCAGTCAGAATCACTTGAACTTGAAACCAAGTCACTCCAGTTATTAAATTCACCTTAGAGGTACTTGAGAGCAAAATAAATGATAGTGAACTATTTATACTTTAGGAATAACATTACCGCTGGGTGTGGTGGTACATGCTTTTGATCCCAGCACTCAGGAGGCTGAGGGCAGGAGGACCATTATGAGTTTGAGATCAGCCTGGGTTACAAAGTGAGTTCAAGACCAGTCTGAACTGTATAGTGAGAACCTATCTCAAAAAATAGGACCGAGGATTTAGCTCATTGGCCTATGCGCCTGCCTGGCAGGCATGAGGTTGTGAGTTCAATTTCGATCCCCTGTACCAAGAAACAAACAAACAAACAAACAAAAAAGGAATCAATTAACACTATACTTTACAAATTGATGAAATGTTAGTAAATCCTATTTCTCTGACCACTGTGCTTTATATTTCCATATACTGCACTTTATTTGTCTGTATCCCCAAAATTTTAATATTGGTAAATCTATTTTTTTCAATAAAGATGCAAATTCATACATATACTCAAACAGCCTTCCATTTTTGTCAGGGATTGCACATAACTTGTAGAATTATTTTGTATTAGTCATCCAAACAGTCAAATACAAGAGTTAAGGAAATCTGCCCACACACTAAAGACCCAAAGAATACAGCTGAGGGCCTGGATTCCAAAGCAATTTGTTGCATGAGTCCAACTGAAGACCTAGAATCCATGACAATGTCCCCCACAGGTCGGGCTGGAGGCCTGGAGCCCACAACAACGTCTCATGCAAGTCTGTATCAAGTATCTACACTGGGAAGGCCCAAAGGCCAGTGGTGGAAGCTAGAAAGTCTGTGCCAGCAGGATGAAGGATTTGTGCCAGCAGACTGAGGGATCTACACTGGAGCCAGGAAGCAATGTTCAAGGTAAGGACCAGGGCTCCCCTGAAAATTACCACAGCCATCCTCAGTGACAATGAGGTCTTGAGCTCCACTGATGGTGAGAATAGCTGAGTACC
>RJWM01046613.1:0-12262 GCA_004363535.1 Dasyprocta punctata
TCTACCTTGGAGCAAAATGGTCATGGGCCAAAATATTTGAAACAATGAGTTAAAAAACCTTTTCTCCTTTAAGTCATGTGTGTCAGGTATTTTGACACAGCAAGAGAAAAGTGACCAATACAGGCAACATCAAAGAACCATAGATTTTATTTCTTCAGGACATTAGCACTCTAGTCGTCTTCCTTTGCTGACAATTCACGGTGGACTTATCCTACTATAGCTCTAGGAAATCCCGCAGGGAACATTATCCACCTCGTTTAGCTCCGTTTTCCATGAGCAGGTCACAGGTTTGACATCCTCACATTAAACAAACACAAAGATTGACTAAGGCAAAGTACAAGTGCTTATGTGACAGTATTAAATCAGTTTAGAGGCAAAAAGTAATGATCCCTGTTGAGTTAGATGCTGCTGATTTTGGAAATTAGACATACTTGCTAACTGAGAAAATGCAAAGTGAATTTGAAATTAGTAACCACTTTATAATACTATTTCCCAGTGAGCAGTTGCTCTTTAGTTCATGTTGTGTCTATATTCCCCTTTTAGATTTCCAGTAAACATTTTCATGTATAGCAACTTGTTTCCACTTATCTTGAACTAAAAATTACATTAAAATACTTTATTTAATTATAATCAACTAGAGGCAAGTTGATACTAAACTGGTTTGGCTTTAAATTAATTCTTTGGCCATGCTTTGTCCCTGGGCTCTGGTATGTGCACAATACCAAGTAATTATTCCTTATGATCAGTTTGCAACCATGCTGCATGCAGCTGATACATAATCATGATCAATGTATTGAGTGCTTTCTAAAAAAAATGGATAAAAGAGGTTTGATCTCAAGGAAAATGAAAGTCAAGAATGCTTATCAAAATTATTTTATTTATGTATGTGCACATAAATAAGAGAGGAAAAATTAACTCATCTTGGGTATGATATATATATATTTTTTATTTAAAAAATCTTTTTTACTAGTAACAGTATGGTATCTGGTATTGCATGCTCCCTTGGTTTTAAGGTTTTGCTCTGGAGAGCAGCAAAAACAAGTTTTTATGTCCTTAGCCACTGAAGCAGTAACCAGAACTGTTTGCGTGACTGATGTATCTATCTTTCTCATACTTTGCCAGTAAGCACATTATCAGGAAACTGCAAAACTACAAAGGGACAAGATTCCTGAATTCATAAATTTCATGAATTCAGGGAAATTCTCATTCTTTGTTTTTATTTTTCCATTCTTATATCTTTGAATACTGTCTCTGCCTAGTCCTTTTATGGAATATAATAAAATTTATATTGAATGTCCTTACTTTACTCTCATTGTTGTTTGCTATTTTAATAATATTTTGATATATTTGCATATATACAAGAAGGTGTGAAAATGTTGAAAAAGTATCATGTGAGAAAACACTTTCAGTTTTTTTCAGTGTGATGTAAGTTTGCAGAGAGGGTGATTCGGGACAGATGTCACACTGCCTCTGAACGCAGCTAGTGTGTTTACTCACAAATGTACAGAAAGCCGTGGGGAGCTCCTTCCGATTTGGGGTGACAAATGCAAGTCTTCTCAGGGTATCAGGAGAAAGTTGAAGCAAATGGATATCTCTGCATTCCATAAGTACTGTAAGCAGTGATAATGAGTGTCTCAAAGATGCATGGACTGGGCCTGAGCCCCTCCAACCAGAAGACAACTAAGTCTGCCTTCTGGGGGCCTGCGTGACCGGCGTGGACCCCAGGAAGAGAAACATGCACTCTGCACCCCCCACCTCGTACACCTACTGGCACATGGGCTAAGAATCAAGGACAAAGCTCTGTCCCCCGCCCCCACCAGCAACCTGCTTGTTTGGAGGTCTGGCTAAATTGATAGCAACTAAGGTACATAAAACAACTAAATGCTGGTATTGTTTTGTTGATTTTGCAGGCCTGGGGCTAGTAGCCTGAGCATCTCTTTGGAAGATGACAGTACACAATGTAGCAAAAATGGGGGATTCTTTTCTGTCTTGTCTTTGAGGCCCAATACTGTTCTCGTTGTTTGCTGTATTCTGATTAATTTTTTTTGGCCTTATTTTATACTCTGTTTTTATTGGCTTTATTGTGGTTTTTTTTGGGGTTTGATTTTACTATACCTGTTGGAATGGTCAACTATTCTGAAAATAACAAGATATACTATAGTAGCTGTTGTTTTCATAGTATCTTTCTTTGAAGTTCTGTACCAGTTTTACTGCTTCGTCTTGATTGACTTCATTCTGTTATGCTTTGTTGGATTTTACTATCTTTAAAATAAAAAAATTTAAAAAAATGCATGTACCCCTACTTGGCTAACAAGAATGACAAATTTCAGGCATTTGTAGGAAAATGTATGTACCTGGAAAACATAACGTTGAGTGAGGTAAATCAGACACAAATACTGTATGGTACTATGGTTTGTGTCTGGATTTCCCCCCAAAGTCTCATGCAGTCATGAGGGGTGGGCTTTTCAGAGGTGACTGAATCTAGAGTTTGTGATTGATTCATAGTTCAGTGCTTGTCTTACTTTTCACTCGTTGCCAAGACAAAATACCTGATGCCCAAAATTAGGGAAGGAAAGGTTTATTCTTACAGTTTCTTGGGAGTTTCAGTCCATACTTAGCTGGCTCCAAGGCAGCATGGCATGGCGGGGCTGCCGTTCATGGAGGCCACAAACAGCTAGGTGTGCTGGCAAGTGAGAGAGCAGGTGGAAGCTTGGAAGCCAGCAAGAGGAAGACCCGCCTCCTTTATACTGTATCTCAGCTCCACCCCTGGGCGGGTGCAGCACTCACATCACCAATCCCAGCTCTAGACAACAAACTGATCACAAGCGCAGACTCATCCCCATCAAAAGTATATGAGGACTTGGGGGTACATAGTATATCACCCAATACAGTTCTGAAATTCAGGGTGTGAGCGCTACACCCACCATAGGGCGGGCAGCCTGCATACAATATAAGGGACAGAAAAGGCTTGTCTCTCTCCCTTCTGCCCCCCATGAGGTGCTCTCCTCTGTAAAGACACCCTGTCTTGGAGCCAGCCATTACGAACTGAAACCTTTACAAACTATGAGCTGAATAAGCCTTTCTCCCTTTAACTTTGGGTGTCAGGTGTTTGTCCCAGCAGTGAGAAAAGTAACTAAGACATACGGTATCCCTCATCTGAGTATAAACCCAGAAAATGAGGAAAGATGACTAGAAAGGGACAAGAGGACAGATTTCTTCTAATAAGGAAATGATCCAAGGGAACAAGGAGAGGAGTGAGGTGAAGGGGAAGGGGAAATGAGAGGAAGAATGTTTTGCCATGTACGGGAATCTAATAACTCTAATCAATGTAAACATTATAAACCATAATACATGCTAAGACAAATGGTATCCACAGGTACAAAAAGGGTGACTGGAGAACTAGACAAGGGGAGGCGAGGGGAAGAGAAGGAAGGGAAAGGGGATTTAAAAAACAAAAACCAAGCTGTAATATGTACATGAAACCACTCCTCAAGACTGTAAACTGCATGAATTCCAGACGTGACACATGCAAACATGTGTGTATTTTACATAGAAGCATGCATGTATTTTACATATAAACATGTAAAATAAAATTTGAATAATGAATTCATATGAAAATTAAAATGTTTAATTAAAATTAAAAATATAAACTGTGTAAAAGCTAGAAAAAGAACCATACAATAAAATGAAAAACTGTATTGGCTTGGATAGTGGAAAGAATAATAAAGTGGAAAAAATAAATATAATATAGGGATACACAGGTCATGCTCTTAATCTACAAACGTAAAAATGTGTGCAACATGGTTGGCATTTGTTGCCTGTATATTTGACAGTTATGTTCAGAGAATAGGGCACACAGATAAATGCACACACTTTCTAGCAGGGGGAGGCAAAAAATGAGTGAATATAAAATATACAAACAGAAGTACAGAGAAATAACAAAATAAATGGCCAAAGTACTAGTGTGAAAGGTTAAGTGCCAGGGAGAAATGGAAAGCAAGGGAGTGGAGGTGGAGAGAGCCGTCAGCTGGGGAGTTTACAGTTAGAAATGAAGTGGTCAACGAAGGCCTCCTGGGGAAGATGAAATACAAGAAGGACCAGCATGGGATTGGGCGAGAGCAATGGGCCCATAAAGGAAGTGACTGTCACAGACAGAGAATCAGACGGAAGGCCACAAGGCGGGAGCGTGCCCAGAGACTCAGGGAGTGGAAAGGCTATCAGTTGATGAGAAACAGAGGGGGCAGCACAGAGACGGGAAAAAGATGAAGAGAGGAAATTGAAGTCCCACATTGCTAGGACTCTGGAGGCATTTTGAGGACTTTGGCTTTCGTCTTGAATGAGTCACCAGAGAGATTTGGGTGATATGATCTGATCGACGTTTGACCAGGCTCTCTGTAGATATTGATTAGGGACTGTTGGAGGGCAAGGGCAGGATTTAGAGAGGCTAAAAGTTGGTTCAAAGAGGTGATTTACTGAAATTTGTGACTTTTAATTCTGCAGATACAGAGTGGGTATTGGCAGAAGAATGGCCCTCAGATCAAATCTGGCTTTTGGCCCATTTTGGTCTGACTCGTGAGCTAAGAACACTTTGAATCGGTTGTTGAAGAAGAAGAGGAGGTGCTACAGAAACTGAACACAGCTAACCCGAAGTACTCTGTTGGACTGGGTCCCAGCGGTCCCCACACAGTGGCCTGCCTCATGCCAAATACTGGCAAGGAGCAGCAGGAGTGCCCAGGAGCCGGAGTCCAGCCTGCAGCTGGAAATTGACCTAGGGCATGACCCAGACATGATCCTATCAAGGTAACAAAGAGCGCCAGGGTCAACCACTTGAAAAGGATGCTACAGCCCAGAATAACACCAAGCTCCTAGACAATCCAAGCAATGGGTTGCCAGGCAGAGGGGCTGAAATTGATGTCATCCTTCCCGGTATATAAATAAACATGCAGCATTGGTTGAGCAGTTCCTTTCCTCCCATCAGGAGAGTAAGGGCTCCACCTGACCCCAGCTTTGTCTCTTCTTTATTTTTCTCATCCTCTCACGGTCCTTCACCCCAAGAACCTCAGGAGCTGCATGAGTGACGAAAGGGAGCAAATCCCAATGCCCATTTGCCTTGGAAAGTAATTTTCATTTACTGAAACATCTTCTGGTCTATTGGGTCACTCTTGGTAGAATCTTAGTGAAGGAGGAATAGAGCACTAACAGCAATATTTTCAACCAGGCGAGGTGGCGCACGCCTTTAATCTTAGCACTCGGGAGGCTGAGGTAGGCGGAGCGTTGTGAGTTCAAGGCCAGCTTGGGCAACAACACGAGCGCAAGGCCGGTCTGAGCCACATAGTGCAACCCTGCCTCACAAAACTAGGACCAGGAGTTTGACTCAGTGGCTTAAGCGCCTGCCTGCCTGCATGGCAGGCGCAAGGTTGTAAGTTCGAAAATAGCTATATTTTCTTTACTAAGTGAACTTTCTTTTGCCCAGGCACAGTGCTAGACGTCAGCTCTCTAAAAGGAAATCCATCTCCAGCAACACAACTACTGTTCTGCACTGCGGAGGATGCAGCAGTCACACAGACAAGCAGAAAGCTGGCCCTGTCCATGAAGCTGCTCCCCTGCTTTTGGCCTCAGTGGATTCTTCCCAGCTGCTGATGATTCTTAAGCATCTTTTCATCACCCATTCCACAAGTGCCTCCTTGGGTACCAGTTCAGCTGAGAATCCTGTAGGCCCACAGTCTTAGATTCCATGCTTCTTCAGAACACCTCCAAGAAAAAGGAATATTGACACATAAAGAAACAAAGGAGACATAATTTAGATTTGCTCTGTAACTGCTTGATATATTTGTTCTAACTTTTTCCTTAAAATACAGAGTAAACACTATATTTCACTCACAATGCCTGATTCTCCTCCCTGCGTCTTCCTGTTGACCTTCTTCCTCCTTTGGGGCCAGGGGCCTATACGGGTTCCACCTGCTGACAACGAAGACCACGCTGGTGTAGTCAGAGCTGCAGCACTTCACAATTCTCACCTCCCCATCCCTTGGGTTTCCGAACTATTCCCCTCCGATACGCTCTCCGGCCTAAAGGAACCCTTCACTGGTCTTCAGTTTCCCCTTCTTGGTCCTTGCTCCCTGTCCTCTAGAGAGCACTGTGGGTAATGTAGCCCGGGACGTGCAGAGGAGTCTGGATAGTGTGGTTCTGTGACTGCTGGACCTGGACCTGGGTAGCTGTGTGGGCTGGCCAGCTATACTGCCTGACTCCCTCCATGCTGATTTGCTCAGGGGTGTTCGTGTCAGTCCCTTTGATGACTGAACCTCCTGCGGTCCCTCTGTTGTATGTGGTTTCCTGACCCAGCAAGGAGGCTGGAGAAAGACTCTTTCCTGGAGCTTCGAGATGGTTGGTGGGCGGGAGGGGCTGGCGAGCTCCAGGTCCGGAGGGCATTTGTTAACCGAGAGGACCTGGCTGCAGAGATGCCTTTTGAGGGTACCGGGGCCCCTGCTCGGCCATGAACCCTAGTAGAGGCAGCATACCTCTCTGTGCCTGTGGAAGGGGCGCTGTCAGCACAATATATCGGGATGCCAGGGATCTAATGGTGTCCTATATCCTAGGTTAGGCACTGGCCACACAGGCAGCCTCTTCCCGGGGCACCCTTGCTTATTGAGGTGGGGTAGTAAAAACCACCGGAGGGCTGGGGGTTTAGTGGCACAAGTGCCTGCCTGCAAGCGTGAGGTCGTGAGTTTCCATCCCCGGTACACAGACAAAACAAAACGAAACGAAACAAAAGCCGTCGGAGCCTCAAAGTATTTCCAACACTTCTGGAGCTGTGGATTCATCATCCAAATAACTGGTTTTTAATCTTAATTTCTCTATTACTGAAAAATCATGGAGAACTCATTTAAAGAGACCCATTAACTATATCCACCATATTATCTTGCAGCTAATCTAGCTGGACCCAAATCCCCTCTCAACCTGTACAGACGCACTGATGATTGTGCCAGCCATGCCTGCTGATGACGAGCACGGCCATGGACACAGAGACTGAAACCCAGACTGTCTCACTTCTGGGCCAGGCCACTTTGAGAAGGGTATTTGCATGTACCTTGGCTTCCTAGGCTGAATAGGTGTGAAATAACTACTTCATAGACCTCTTGAAAGACTATGAGGGAAAACTGTACTGTTCCCAAAACTGTCTCTGGTATGTATTAAGTGATCACTATGTGCTAACATGAGGGATAGATTTGGTAAAAATTTATGGATGCAATCTCTGCTTAAAATGTGAAATTATGTGGAAGGGGCAATGGAATGATGGGGATGGCAATTATCAAGTATGCATATAGAAATCTGTCAAAATGAAGCCCAGTAAGAGACAACCCACCCCCTGCCTTCCCAGAGTTCATGTGCAGTCACAGAAGGCAGTCAGTAACGAGAACACAAGGGCACACAGGCATGCACACACACTTCTTACACATGTGACGAGAGTGTGACACACACGGGGAAACATCTCTCTGAGGCAGCACGGGAGCTGGTGTTGGCCAGAGGAGCATGGGGTGAGGGCGACTCCTTAATGCAAGTTGGATACTGAGGGTCTTTACGATGATCGAGCAGACTTCAGAACTACAGATCACACGATAAGGATTTGTGGGTCCAAAGGACATCAAATGCACAGACCTTTGAGCAGAGCTTTGTTTTTCGGGGGCAGAAAATAGCTTAGTTGTTGGTTCAAGTGAGCGAGTCACAGGTGGAAGGAATCAAGATCATAGCAATGGAGGAAGGTGCAGAGCCCCGCTTGCCATGCTCAGAAAAAATAAAAAAATTCAAGATGGTGAGCGTTGTGTTTTGTGGAGGGTGGGCTGATTTCAGCCTGAAGAAAAAGCTACTCACTTGATAAAACACATTCCTGGCAGAAAGTTTTTATTGGTAGGACTGCCCACAAGGTGTCAGTGATGTATCCCCATTACCTTTGAACCCTAACACACGCAGGAGGGCAGGTGTGTAAGTCACACCTTGTTGCGCACCAGAGGACAAACTCAAGGGAGAAGCCTTCTGTGCACAAGGAGTGCTGGTGAGCCAATGCCAGTAAGTCAGGCCTAGCTGTGCTTGGGAGTTCCCACTCCAGAGAGAGGCCTCATGAATGCCACGAGATGGGCAAGCCATTAGCAGTAAGTCACACCTCGTCACACTAGAGGATGCGGTCAGGGAAGAAGCCCTTCATGTTTGTGCAGTGTGAGCAGAGGTTTAGCTGGAAGGCAAATCTCCTCGGACAGCAGAGAGCGTACGCCAGGGGGAAGCCTTCTGTGTGCAAGGAGCTGGGTGAAACTATCCCAAAGTACAACCTCACCACCAGAGGACACCAGAGGACAAACCCAGCTGGGAAGCCCTTTGTCTATAGTGGATGCAGAAAAGGATTTATCTGGAAGTCAAACCTGGGTAAATGAAGAAGAAATGCTCAGAGGAGAAGCCTTTTGTGTGCAAGAAGTCTCAGCAACCCTGTGTAATTCAAGCTTCATGGTACATGAGAGAACACCACATGCACACACACAAGAGGGCGGATTTATGGGGGCTAGAAATGTGGGCAGAAGTCTGGCAAGAAGTCATCCTACAATGCGCACTTGAAACCACACTTAGTTGAGAAACCTTTTTTTCTGCAAAGATGGGGATGTGACGTCAAATTGAAGTCAGACAACACAGGACACACTCAAGGTTGTAGCTGAGATTTGTTACGAGCATAGCTGAGTTTGGGTACCTTGCTCATGGGTGTATCACTGTAGTGGTTGATTGATTGTGTCAACTTGAGACATTTAGAAGCTTAACTAAATCATTTTGGCAATTCTACACACCAGGGTGTAGAAGACTCACCCTAGGGTGGCTCATCGCCTGGATGGTATAAAAGAGAAGGAGGAAGGACGGATGTAGCTCCGTTCTTTGGAGGAGCTCGAATCTTCACCTTCAGCTTGGACATCATCTCCTGGCTTCTAGCACAGACACTTCGGTTTCTGCCTTGGATCCTTCAGCCTTTCAGCGTAGACTCTTCGGCCTTCCACTGCAGACCCATCAGCCTCCGGGACTTGCACAGAACACTGCGGTGAACTCCAGACCTTGGATTGAACCCTTCGGCCTCCAGCATGCAGGCCCCCTCTGCACGCTTCCTCATCTGACTCTGTGGCTGACCATCGTAAGCCAATCTGTAATTCCTTATGCATTTGCGTGTCTTGTGTCATATCTGTTCCTCCAGGAAAATCCTGACTAACACAATAACAAAGGCAGAAAGGATCCAGGGTGCTCTAGGGAATGTGAACATGGCAAGGCACATGGAGACTGAAAGTGAAGGTATAAAAGAGATAGTCCATCCAAACAGAACCCAAGAACTAGCACAAATGCCTCTATTCATGTGGAATAAAACCATTTAAGTTACAGTCTGTTAAAAAGACACAAGGTTGTTATACAATGATGAAGAGATCAATTTATCTAGACAATGTAATTATCTTAAGTGTATGTGTACCCAACACTGGACCACCAAAATACATAAAGCAAATATTAGATCTGAAGGAAAAGAGTCCAATATAGTAACAGCTCAGCATCTGAACATCCTGCTTTCCTCGGTGGACAGACCACCCAAAAGAAAGTTAACAAGGAATCGTCGGAGTTAAACCACAGCTTAGACCAAATAGACGTATCGGTCAGACTGCATTTTGCATAGCGTGGCATTTGCAACATCCCCCATTGTCATGGAGGACATTCTCCAGAAGACACCATGTATTAGGTCACCAAACAAAGCAACTAAATTGTTTCAAAACTCCAAATCATATCACATATCTTCCCTGATAGAAATGAAAGAAAATTAGATATGAACATCAGGAGTAACTGTGAAAATTGTACTAATATGTGGCAGTCAACATGCTCATGTCCCCAAAGGTTCAAATTCATTCAGTCTTCCTAGTTTCTGTCAATGAGTACAATGCATATGAGATAGAGATGATGTCATCAAAGACAAGAAGATGTAAAAGACTACGGAGAGTCTTCAGGGTATCAAGAGTGGAGGTTTTGTGGCTCTGGGCTTCTGTGGAGAGCAGGGAAGGTGAGATGGTAGACGTGGAACAGAATATGCAAAGCTGTAATGTTGCTAGAAGAAATTCAGACTTAACCTCATATTGGGGACTTGACCTAGTCCCCAGTCTCCTCAAATGAGTTATGGAGAAGGCTTAAATAAAAAGAAACAAGTGGCATGGTTTTTGTGGAGTCCAGGAAGGTCAGAACTCTCTCAGGAGTAAAGACAAAGACTCCTGCAAATCACCATATTTATTGTGTTTTCACAGATTTTCTAGGGGTGCAGGAAGCGGAGGGCACATCAGAAGCAAAAGCCTGTGAAAATGACCAAGGTCTTGAGAAACAAAGGCAGTAGATCTTGCCAATTAAGAGAGCTGATTGATGGCTAATGTTGGCAGCTTTACTGCTCTGGAGTAGGGGGTGTCAGCAGCCCGTACCCTCTGGCCGCCTCAGCTGCGGTGTCATCTTGACTTTAGAGCACTGCAGCTATGAGCTTTTCCCACCCAGTCAGAGCTCCTTCCATGGTTAGTGATTTAACCCTTACATAGCCTGGCTCCCACTGCCTGACAGCAAGGAACAAATCAAAGGGGTGAGAGAGCCTTTCAGGAAGTACATCAATTACATGTCTATCTTACATATCCTTCATGGTTCTCCTTGTTACTGTTTCTTCACTTTTACTTCTGTATACTCTGGCTAAATTTAATTTTGAGTATTTTCTAAGGATGTGGACAGAAGACAGAATTTGGGGGGCTCTCATTGGTGGTTCTTTGTCCGGTACCTTTTTTTTTTTAATTTTAAAACAAAACAAAACAAAAAAAGGAATAAAAATGATGGTAAAAAATTTCAAGACAAAATAATTGGAGATTAACAATGGTTAATATATTGTTTATTGTTATCTTCAAAGTACTTGCTCAGATTACAAGATATAGGCATGAAAAAATGATCCAACAATGAAAGCACAAATCATTCTTTTTGATGAACTAATAGAGATTAGTAGTATATAATTATCTACCATATATATATATATGTGGTCTTTTCCCTTCTTTCTTTTCTCCTTTGCCCCACTGTAGTTCTTCCCCTTTCACTTTCACAATGTCTGCTATACATTTTAGATCTTATTTACTCTTTTAGCTTTTTACACTAGGGAGACAATATGATGTTTAGACATGTGATTCTGATTTGATTCACTTATGAGTGTGGTCTCAAGTTGCATCCAGTTACCTATAAATCCTCAAGTTTATTCTTCTTTACAGCTGAGTAGTACTCCATTGTATAAAAATACATTTTTTATCCATCTCATGGTTGATGGGCATTTGAGCTGTTTCTAAGATTTAGCTATTACAAATTCTGCTGCTATAAACATAGCAGAAACAGGAAGAAAAAACTCGAATTCATGCAGTGAGACATGAAAAGGAGAAATCACTACAGATCCTATAGAAATCCAGAAGATCATCAATATCTACTTTGAAAATCTTTACTCATATAGGATGGAAAACACAGAAGAAATGGACAGATTCCTAGAAATGCACATATATCTCTGTGGGGTGATGTTTTCAGTTCTTCTGGGAAAACACCCAGAAGGGAAATAACTGGATCAAATGAGACCTCCAATCTTAGTTTCTTGAGGAATCTCCACACTGATTGTACCAGTCTACACTCCCACCAACAATGGAGAATCATTCCTTTTTCCCCCACAGCCCTGCTAGCATTTTTTATTGGTTGATTTCTTGATAATAGCCATTCTTTCTGGAGTGAGATGGAATCTCAGTGTTGTTTTAATTTGTATTTCTTGAATGACCAATTATGTTGAATATCTTTTCATATATTTATTTGATATTTGTATTTCTTCATCTGAGAAGTACATGTTCATCTCAGATGCCCATTTTTGGATTGGGTCTTTGAATTTAGAGGGCCTGATTTTTTTCAATTCTTTATACGTTCTAGATAGAAGTTCTTTATCTGAGGGACTGTTGGCTGAAAATTTTTCCCACTCTGTGGGTTGTCTTTTCACTCTGTTGGTTATTTCTTTTGATGTGCAAAAACTTTTTAATAAGATGAGATTCCAGTTGTTGATTCTTGGAAGTACTTTCCATGCAGTTTGGGTTTTGTTTGTGAACTCTCTGTCTACCCCTATGTCTTCAAGATTTCTACCTACCTCATCTTCCAGTAGATGTAGTGTTTCTGTTTTAATATTTGGATCTTGGATCAGTTTTGACTTTGGTTTAGTGTA
>RJWM01046614.1:0-12262 GCA_004363535.1 Dasyprocta punctata
TTCTTTTTTATATATTCCTACATTACTGGAATAATTAAAACAACAGTGAAAATAGCAAAAAGCTTAGTACAGATAGAATCTTGATTTTTATCATAACATCCGGATTCTATCTTACTTTGGAGGTTGCCGTGGGGTTAGCGGCTGCAGGAACACTTAGCCATCCAATGCTACGGGACATGCAGGGGTGATAGATGATGCCTAGTTGCTGTGACTCCAGCTCCCACTGAGTGAAGGGGCACAGGAAATGCCTAGAAAGGCAGCCGGATGCAGCCAAAGCATGGGGAGAGAACAGAGACACACTCAACCTTCCCATGGCCTTTATCGAACGTGGTTTTCAAATCCTCCTCCTAATTATTTTTCTCTCTCAGCGACACATTAAAAACTGAAGTAGTTTCTTACCACAAAGAGATGACTTGAAAAAACTATACTAAAATGCTAAATATGGGTTTGATGAGTATCTAAAGACTTCTCACAGCCAAGGCACATGCATCTGAGCAGTCAGTATATGTATTTTAATTACATTAAGTGAGATTTCTGAACATCTGACATCTGTTTACTAGTAAACACTTAATTAAGTATTCGAGCATAACAATGTTAAATGAAATGTTCTAAGGAAGAAGCTGTTAGGATTCTGCAGCTCTGAGCGCAAGCCCAGGGAGCTCGGAGGAGAGACAGAGAGTCTGAGACTGCTGTCGGAGACAAAGGAGCCCTTGCTGTTCAC
Organism: Dasyprocta punctata; assembly: GCA_004363535.1. Lineage (NCBI taxonomy): Eukaryota > Metazoa > Chordata > Mammalia > Rodentia > Dasyproctidae > Dasyprocta > Dasyprocta punctata. Next base: position 722 of record RJWM01046614.1, read on the forward strand.
TCCCTTCCCCCTTCCCCTGTCGCCTTGACTGTTGTCTGCTGCTTCTCACCAACCTCTGCAATCCATCAAGGCCTTTGTAAGAGAAGGGTGGCATTTTGTCATCCAAGCTGTAGGTCATAATTTTTATTCTGAGACCATTGTTCATATATACTTGCAAAGATCATTTGTTTCCACAGTAAAAGAAAAGGGTGACTCTATCATTAGTGCTGTTTTTGCTATTTTAAAGAGCACAGAGCCAGCAGGCAGAAGGCCTCCCTTTGATATCCTGTCTGCTCTCTACCTGTGACACTTACTGTAAGTTATATGGCTTGTATTTTATCTCTTTTTTAAATGTCAGCTCAATGTCTAGTAATATTCTGACCTTGTATCCACAATAGCACCATACAGTGCTCTCAGTGTGTTTATCTAGGTTTTGGAGCACCTAAATGTTATTTTCCTCAATGATAAAAATGATGATAGCTAATACTCATTGATGCATCTCTGAAACAAATTTCTATGGACTATCTTATTTCATACATAAAATTCTCTAGGAAGTTATCATTTTGTTTATGGATTATTGCCTTTCTTTAGATATACACAATTCTGAAGCCTCACCACAAGGGTGGCTTTGGAAGAGCAAAGAATCTTGGCTCCAAATCCTTGCAGATGCAGAACTCCTCTACTGAGGACCCTACTTTTTCCTGGGTCATAAACATGACACACAACCTGATTTTGGTAAACCACTGTATCTATCAAAATCTAACCAGGAAAAGAGAAACCACTTGAAGTATTTACAGCAGAAGAATTAATTAACAAGGATGGTGGAGGAGATGAGAACAAAATATGAGACAGAGATAAACAGAGATGAGTATCAGCAGGAAACTACTGCCATCCTAGCCAAGAGCAACCAAGGGAGGCCTGGTGAACCAGGAGCCCAGGACCTGGCAGGATCTAGGAGCACAGAAAGCACCCTGCTCTGTGGGAAGTCAAGCAAGAGAGGAGGTAAAACTAGTATGTCTTGGAGGATCCATCTAGGATTGGAAAATACCAAGTGTTTTCCCTTCCCCTGATCTCTAATTTCTCCTCACTGCCTTTCACTGCTGATGTCCTAATCCCGATAGCCAACCTGCCTGGATTAGGAGACCGTAGGAGAGGTTATTAGATTATGTGGGTTCTGAGCTCATCAATGAGTTCGGAGCTGAGCAGACTCTTAGCAAGTGGAGCCTTGTTGGAGGAAGTGTATCCTAGTGACATGACCCTGGGGACTAACTCTGGCCCCTGGGCCCTTCCTCTTAAGCTCTTCTGCTTCTTTCTGGGTCCTGGATGCCAAAGTGTGGAAGTGTTCTCTGCACTTTTCACTTCCTCCAGGACACTTTTCCTTGGAGGGAAGTAAACAACACCTAAAGCCACTGAAACCAGGATCCAGAATAAACCTCTCTCCTTGAAGTTGCAGGTGGGAGATGTTTTGTCCTAGCACCTGGAAAGCTGACCAGTCCAGATGGGTGCAGGTTGACGGGAGAACATGCAGAGGGCACGCTGCAGTGGTCAGGTCACCCATAATTGGCCCAGTGCGGGAAGAATGGCTCAGGCTATCACACACATTGAAATTTGGTGCTACTTTATGTTGCACTAAGTACTTTCCCTTCAATTCCAAGCGGGATAAAAATCCTCTGGAGAATCATGCACCATATAATGCTATGGCCTGACATGATATAAGATTATTCTGGCAGCAGTATGGAGAATGTTTTATCAACTGGGTAGAAAAAGAAGCTGGGAGAGCAGGCTGCTGCAGAATCCGTGTGAAAGGTGAAGGTTTTTCAGATTAGGTTGGCCTTGGTGGAAGGTATGAGAAACAACTGAACATTTAGAAGTTCAGGTCAGCAACTTTTGATGGATTAGATGGAAAGAATTAGGAAAAGAAGGGAATGAAAGAAGGCGTCAAGTTACTTAGTCTGAAACATTGTGATTTACTGAAGTAGGAGACATTTAATTTGAGAGACTGGAGGAAGAAAATGGGAGTTACTGCCAGCTGAGATGTCCCTGAAATGCCAGCTTGACTGTACGACTCATGCTACTACCCTTCCAGTAGTGGTAAGCGGCAGCTTGGAACTCCTAGGACGTTATATTGTGCTGACAGCATCTACTTGGGTCATTGGCATTCTTCCAGGAGAGAAAAAGACACCTTCATGTAACAGTGAGTGGTCTGCTTTCATAGAGTCACCCTGTCACCGATTCACGGTGCTCCCACCGCACAGTGACAGCACCAACTGCACATAGCTCCCGGCTGTGGAGAGACCAGTGTTCCTACTTCCTGTCCTTGAAAAATTCAACCAAGTGTGAACCTCGAAATGGTAGGAGAGGACCTAAAAAGAAAAGGAAGAAAAGGCTTGTTTTTATACCAAACTATAATTCAGTCCAAAACTTAAATACTGGAGGTAATAACTTCAATCTGTTGCCAAAGAACTGAAACTAATCATATCTGCTATGTAATTATAAATCTCACTTAAAATACTAAGATACAAGTTAATAAAACTTATCTACAAAATGTTAAAATAAATATATAAGTGATGGTGACCATGGTCATGATGTGAGTTGTATCATTTTTCCATAACATTGTTTTTTACATCTCATAATTTTTTTCGTCATTACTCACATTTTACACATTGACTTTTCTTAAAATAACTCCTCATGTTGCCATGGCTGGAATTAGTAATAAGAGGTGATTTCAGTACATGATGGTAGACATGGGTCTTGTTTAAGTCTTCAGCATGTAGAAAGTCAGTTTTTCCAACATCACTTATTAAAGAAGTTATCTTTCTTCCAGTGAACATGGTTGTCAAAGCTAAAGTGGCTAAGTGTGTTTGTAGTTGTGTCTGTATCTCCTGTTCTATTCGATTGATCTTCAGGTCTGGTTTTTGTTGTTGTTGTTGTTGTTTTGTTGTTGTTATTTTGGTTTTTTGCCAGTATCATGCTGATTTTATTATAACAGCTTTGTAGTATAATTTCAAGTCTGGGATTGTGATGCCTCCTGCCTTGCCTTTGTTGCCTAGGATTACCTTTGCTATCGTAGGTCTCTTATGGTTTTATATGGATTTTAGAAATGCTTTCTCTAGATAGTGAGGTATGCTAATGGTATCTTGATTGGGATTGCATTAACTTTGTATAACATTTTTGGGAATATCGCCATTTTCACAATGTTGGTTCTTGCTATCCATGAGCAGCAATATCTTTCTATTTTCTGAATTCATTTTCAATCCCTTTTTTCAGAGTACTGTAATTTTCAAAATATAAATCTCTTACTTCCTATTAGATTGATTTCTAAGCACTTCATTCTGTTTTATGTTATCATGAAGGGTGTGGTTTCTCTAATTTCTCTCTCAGGGAGTTTGTTGTTTGTGTACAGGAAGTCTATTGACTTTTGATTACTGACTTTGTACCCAGATACACTACCAAATTTGCTTTTTAGGTCTAGAAACCTATTGGAGTTTTTGGGGTCTTTTATGTGTAGTATCATGTCATCTTCAAATAATGATAATTTAACTTCTTCCTTTCCTACCTTTTTATTTCTCTCTCTTGTATAATTGCTCTGGCTAATGTTTCCAGAACTATATTGAATATGAGTGGTGATAGTGGACAACCTTGTCTTGTTCCTGACTTTAGAGTGAAAGTTTTCAGTTTTTGACCATTTAGTATGATGTTGGTTGTAGGTTTGTCATAGATAGCTTTTATCAAGTTGAGGTAGAGACCATCTATTCTGATTTTCTCTAGGGTTTTTAACATGAATGAGTGTTGGACTTTATCAAAAGCATTTTCTGTATCTATGCATTAAACTAAAGTCAAAATGGATCAAAGATCTAAATATTAAGACAGAAACACTAAACCTACTATAAGACAAAGTGGGTGGAAATCTCAAGGACATAGGGGTAGGCCAAGAGTTCATGAACAAAAACCAAACTGCATGAGTACTTCAAAGAATCAACAGCTAGGATTTTGTCTTATTAAAATGTTTTTGCACTTCAAAAGAAATCACCAACGGAATGAAAAGTAAACCCACAGGTTGGGAAAAGAATTTTGCCAACTGTCCCTTCTAGATAAAAGGACTTTTATCTAGAACAAATATAGAATTTTAAAAAATCAGGTTCCCAAATTTAAAGATTCAATCCAAAAATGGGCATCTGAAATAAATACACAATTGTCTGATGAAGAAACACAAATGGCAAATAAATATTTGAAAAAATGTTTATTGGTCATTCGAGAAATGCAAATTAAAACTACACTGAAATATCTCACTCCAGAAAGAATGGTTAACATCAAGAAATTAACCAGTAACAAATGTTGATGGGGCTGTGGGGAATAAAACAATATTTCTTCATTGTTGGTGGAAGTGTAGACTGGTACAACCACTCCATAAATCAGTATGGAGATTCCTCAAAAAGCTAGGATTAGAATTTCCATTTAACCCAGCTATTCCCCTTCTGGGTATTTTCCCAGAAGAACTGAAAGCATCATACCACAGCCATATATGTGCACCCATGTTTATAGCTGCACAATTTGTAATAGCTAAATCTTGGAAACAACCCCAATGCCCATCAACTGAGAAATGGATAAAAAAAATGTGGTAACTTTCTACAATGGAATACTACTCAGCCATAAAGAATAATTAACTCAAGGCATTTATAGGTAAAGGAATGCAATTAGAACCCATACCCATAAGTGAAATAAATCTAACTTGCATATGTAAACACCATATTGTGTTGCTACTATAAAAAACTGAAAGAGTAAATAAGATCTAAAAGTCACATAGATGTAGTACAAGGGAAAGAACCTGCTCAAAGAGAAATTGTATTGTTTGGTAAATCTTGCATGCCTGTGTCTGGTACTTTAAGGATGCCAATATGCAATATAACAACCATTGTTAGATTCCTATCATCTTGTTTTGAAATCCTATATTACTATCGCTTTGCTGTTGTTGTCATCATTTTGCTTTTGTTGTTGTTTTTTAATTGTTTACTTTGTGCTTTTTGTTTTTTTCCCTTTAAAATAAAAAAAGAGTGATTTCAATCTGTTACTTTCCTAGTTAGCAGTTTCAAGAAATTCAAATTATTCCATGTTCCAAGTGGATAGAAAAGTCATTACTAGAAATAAAGACACAACGCCCATTTGGGGGTTAGAGTAAGGTGCAGTACGGCTGCCCTCTGATGCAGTCATCGGGACGCCCTGCCCTACGAAGGCGATGTGATGTGGAGAGTGTAATGAGCTCCAAAATGTCCTCCCCTGCAATTCACTGGTGATGTCACTTTGAGTAAGTTACTCATTTATTTTCTTAGCTTCCTTTCCTGAAAAACAAAAGTTTAGAAAACAACAGGCCCAGAAGGCATTATTTTAGCAATTGGGCCTCAGAACTCTTCACTTACACAGCTCATTCTCTGTGTGCTTTCCCAAAGCAAAATGGGAAACTGATGGCTCAGAATAAAAGTCTATTAAAACCAAGTTTCCAAATGAACGCCGTGATCCGTGATAGAAACAATCCTTTCCTACTCTTGAGATAGAGATCGGATAGGTGATGAGTCATGTTTTTGCTGCAGTCGTGGGTTGAGGTCCTAAAACTACGTTTTCATATATTACTTCTCACTTTCTCTAGTGTGAATTATTGATAACTTCTTTGGTGTTTTCCTCTATAAGATGATTAAAGTTTATAGGCAAAGCACATATTCCCGAAGTCTAGCAGTTACTGAAGGGGTGGGACATGTCCATACTGATTCGCTGGAGGAGGGACAGCTGTTACTCCAGCAGATGCATATACTATATTGGCCTTATTAATTTTACCACTTTTGTAAGCATAATTAACACGCATCTGCACCTGCCATCTATTCCCCAAGGTTCTCACATTTTCCTCATATCGAAAAACCTTCATTTTATTGATTGAACATTTTCCAGGCAGCTATTCTGACAAAGTTAACAATTGGTTATGTGTTAGAATAAAACAAAAACTCAAAACCATAGTTCCTGGGGTTTTAATGGTCAGAATAGCATCTCTGTATTTTTAACCTCTAATCAGAGGATTTAAAAGAAAAACTGAGTACATCTCTCTCTCTTCCTCTCCTCTTCCTTTCTCCCTTCCTCCCTTGCTTTTATCTTTCCTTTCTTTCCACAGACATGAGCAAAACAATCCAAGATTTCTTCTGTGTCTGTAGTACATGCATAACTAAGCTTCACATCATTCAATTTCAGTTTTAAAAATAACTCGTGATTCACTATGCAGATCTTAGATGTATTTTTACACTCCCGGGCAGATTCCATGGTCCTTTTGGTGCCCCTTCAGAAACAACCCAGGGTTTGATCTTTCCCCATAATGGCAGATTTATTTCTGTGATAACAAGAAGTGGGGAAATCGGTCTGTTTCTCCTTCCTATGAGTGCGAGGACCTAGATGCGCTGATGGTGCTGAACAAAATGATTTTATCACCTGAAGACCTCTGGTGGGTGAATTTATGGGCAAAAAGAGCCTAACTGTGTCCAAAAGCCCTCTGAACTTGGCTCATTCCTCTTAAACTTGTTTCAAAGGACAGCCCTGGCACCCCGATGCGTGCTCAGCCTGTGTCGTCAGTGGCCTGTGTAGGTGCCTCGATTTAAATGGACTCCCTGGCTTGGCAAAAATGATACCTAATATTTTCGAGGGCTATGACACCATGTGCATGGAATACTATTTGGAAGTGGAAAATTACAGACATATAAGTAAAATAAATATATTCGTTTTCTAGAAGGAATATGTTCCTTTAATATGCTGGGATTGTTTTTAGATGTTGAGATGAGTCACCACCTTCCCTCCCCTCCGCCCCTTATGCCGGGCCCCACTCCTCTCCCTGACACATCTGATGAAGGAAGGCAGGAAGGGAGTGGCAGCCCGCGCTCCGCAGCCTGGTCATCAGCTGCTTAGGGACACACAGGGCGCTCTCTTCCCTGGCTGTAGCCTCTCAGACTTTTTTTGTGTGACACTGGGGATTGAACTCACAACCTCGCGCCTGCCAGGGCAGGCGCTTAATCCACTGAGCCAAATTCCCGCCCCTAGTTTTTTTGAGGCAGGGTCGCACTATGTAGCTCAGACCGGCCTTGCGCTCATGTTGTAGCCCAAGCCGGCCTCGAACTCACAACGCTCCTCCTACCTCAGCCTCCCGAGTGCTAGGATTAAAGGCGTGCGCCACCACGCCCGGCAGCATCAGTATTCTTAAGGCAGTGCGCCTGCACCCTGAAGTGCATATCCACCCAGAGGGCTTTCAGCAGGAGCGCGGATTCCCCCAAGCGCTGCGCGGCAAGGTTTCAGAATGCTAAGGAGGTTAAGTTCCTACATGGCTCCGCTCTGTTAAAAAGTTCTTGACCCTGGGAGAACTTTGTGATGTCTTTGACCATCTTCTCTACAATGAAACAAATGCCCAACTGATGAAGGGACTTAAGATAGTAGAGGAGGCCGTGATGATACAGGGTTTAGCCTAGTGCTTTGGACAGCGTTCGCAAGCAGCTGTCACCGCCACCTATGAAGATGATCCTCAAAAATAAAGCAGTATGGCAGCTGAGGAAACTGCAGAAGCAAGAAGGCCGCTCAGAGAGCCTTGTGCCTTTTTCTCCGAATTACAGTCGGCAGGGCTTTCTCGGAGCTATCTTCTGGGGAGAGAGAATGGCGCACAGACAGACACGTAGGAGAGGAATACAAGGACTAGACATCGCTGGAGTCCCTCCCAATCGGTTACCAATCACAGCTCTCCACAACTGAACACCTTTCTCATCAAAACTAACGTAAAAATGGGCCACCTTGGCGGGGCTTGACGTCTGACGTGTGCTTGGCGTGCTCACTGAGGTCCCCCTCAGTGGGTCTTTATTTCTGAAGACTCCATGTCAGAGAAACATTTCACTAGGTAAACTGTTCATGCTTTTTCTATGGTTAACCTCTTTGTCATAGAAGGGTCTGCCACTGAGCTTGCAACAAGTAAGAACACTGCATGGCACGTTCTCCACCATGAATCAAAGGGATTCCAACTCTAGCCTTTTCATTTGACTCAGCTGCAAAATTAAAATATGCCTTTAGGGTCCATTCTAATATCCCTAAGCTCAAGTTTTACAGACTTCTACAAGTGTGGCATGCTGGTTCCTGAAGGGCACTGGGAAAATCTAAATCATTTTTGTAGTTACGGGTATTTAAATTTGGGAGAGCAATTTGTTTTGTGGTATTGAGAAAACCGTGTGCTGCGGCACTTGATTTTTCTTACGCATAAGAGACAATTATTTATTTGCAGTCAATTTTATCAAGCCTGAGTCATGATGCGTGTTCTGTCCCAACCTCAGTCAAGATGCCCGCCCACCTTTTCCCCCACACACCACAGCTCTGCTCGTTGCTGGCCCAGCACTCATATTCGCAGAAGTACTCCTTGACAGCTTCCCTATTATTCCTCTGCCCACCTTGCTCCTTACATAAGTAGCGGGTCCTGAGTCTAATTTCCCAGAATGATCAAAAGCTACGATCACTGCAGGATACTCCTGTGAGATCCTTAGGTCTCATCCGCATGCGGCTGATTGACAGATGGGTAGATAAATGCCAGAATTTCTCTGTCAAATCAGACAAGGGATAAATAGTCATTATAGCAGATTAGACCAGGATATTATTTTTAGCAGGATTTCAGCCTCGGTACAGACCTTTCTCCTTTGTTGGTCAGATATCATGCTTCTTGATATAGATTTTAAGGTCAGAAAATTATGGGAGATGGTTCAGGAAAAAGAAAGCATGCCTATGGCAATTTGTCCGCTGGCCCTGTCTAGTCTCATCTCCTTTTCTCTCTTGGCAAAGAGAAGGGGAGAGAAAGAAGATTCTTAGAGCCAGCAACATCTTGAAAATAAAATTGGCAAACTGCCCTCCTTCTTAGAGGAAGGTGAGAATATCAGTTGACTGTTGGTGATTCAGAAATGAAATTTCACTATATTCCAGTTCATTTTAGAAAAAGGGATGGAAAATGTAAAGCTTAGAAGACACAATCTAGACAGAGGTTTCTCTGGGCCCTACCTTGGTGTGTTTACCTATGTGGTGGAAGGAGATGAAGCGATTAAATGTGCTCTTCTGAGGACTCTCCAGGAGCGGATATTCTTGTAAATATCGGCTCCAGGCCTGAGCCTATTCAATGCCTTTGATCAAGACTGCATTAATACAGCCAAAACAGATAGAGAATTCCTCAAGGATAAAATGATGTGAATGCTCACTGTCCCCCAGATCTGTCGTGTATAATTCAGATTAACATAAAGCACAAATATTAACTCCCTTCTGGACTGTGCTTTTCTCATTTTGTTGGCATCTGTCTTAATGGCACCCTAAACTGGGGCTTAGTGTGTGAAATGTTTTGCATCAGCTCAAAGTTTAACAGATATGGGTGTCAAATTTTGCAGTAGTGGTGAGCGTATTCCATGAGAGTAGACTTCTGGTTCTTTTAATTGAGAAGCTTTGGGCAATAATTTTCTAAGGTTCACTTTTTTATCAGTGACATGAGATTAATAGTACGTGCAGGATAGAATTGTCATGAGAATTAATGAGATAATGCTGGACACACTTCAGCTGTTATTATCACAATTATTTGACCCCTAACCTCTTATTTAGGAGACCATCAACAATGTGGCCAAATACCAGAGTCACCCATATTTTTCCTGTTAACAGAAGGAAACGGATTTCCGCAAAAATTAGGTTAATGAAAGAGTGGTATGGAGAGGTGAAGATAAATTACACACTTAAAAAAAATGCTTGCTGCATGTTGGACACAAGATAAATCCTGGCTCTCTTTTATCGGCATACCTTACTGGGACCTTTGTGTTACTGTGTTTGTCTGTTTTTTTCTTAGAGTATAGAACTTGAGAATTACTGAAAGAGGAAATGAGAACAATGTCACAGAAATCAGACATCCTTTCTCTTCTTTTTGTTTCAGATCACCCTGGTGGTTCAGGGGTATTTTACTAAAGGTCTACAGAACAGACCATCTGTGCATAGCAATGACCCTTCTCACTGTGACTGGGATTTTAAGAAATTTTCAATTAGGGAAATAATTTCATAATAGTATAGAAAATTGAATCTCAAATTAGTGAGCAAAACATGAAGAACTGAGAGAGAAAATTTTCTTCATAGGTTAAACTATAGAAAACCTGAAAATTTAGTCAAACTAAGGGTTTGTTGGTATAGATGGATTGCCCTAATTATTTTACTATTTTCTGGATGGTTATTTAGCTTCATAATGATAACTGATGATGTCACTGGGTCATTTGTGGTGATGACTGAAATCGACAAACTTTTTCAAACTCAAATACCCGTATAAAATACAAACGCAACTAAATACTTAGTATCTGTAAAGGACACTCACAATGAAGACCAGCCAAGGTCTTATTTAAGGCCACATGCTGGGAATGACTTTATTCAACAGATTCTTATAAATGTAAATTTCAAACACTTTTATTCCTAAGATACATCATATAATCAAAGTTTATGGCAACCTTACCACTTGCCAGATCCCACTGTAAACACAGCATGTATAAGGATATGTTATTGCTTAACGCATATTAACTTCTTTAATGCTTAATGAAATTTGAGTCCTAGACATATTTTATACAAAAAAATTGAGGTAAAGAATAATGCATTATTTCTTCAAACTTCAAGAGCCTAGATTGAGTCATAATGGCTGTTTTTAATTGCTTTGCTACACAGTACAGTGTTTCCTCCTTACAGAATGGGTAAAAATATGAGAATTCATTAAGCAACACTCTTTGGATTTCTGGGCCAAAATAAAAGTTTGTTCATTGGTAGAGGAAAAAACATTTGACTCTCCCAATTAAAACCATAATTGTCCAGGCAACAAAAAACAATAATTTTTTATATTGGTTGTGAGCAAATGAAAGACAGTGAGCCCTGAGAGATGGGAAATAAATGAGGTGAGCCAAAGTAATTCCCCAGATTCTGGCTGGACAGAGTATTCAGTGTACAGCCGGGGAGGAAGAGTCTGTGACTCCCCAGTTCAGGGGATCAGATCGTGAGGACAGGTGACACAGTGGTGTGGGGAAATCATGTGGGAAGTCTAAAGAGGTCTCCCTCAAGGTTTCAGCTGAATGTCGGTCAGCAGTGTCTGTTGGTGAGAAAACTACTTCCGACTGGAGAAACAGCTCACCAAAGGGACGCAGTGACCGCCTGTGGCCTCCATCCAGGACTCGGGCAAAGCGCCTGCGCACAGCAGAGGGCTGGAAAAGAACTCTGCGGCTCCCGAGGGAGTCGGGTAGGGTACTCAAGAAGATCTTGCCGCCGTGCGTGGTGGCACACGCCTTTAATCCCAGCACTCGGGAGGCTGAGGTAGGCGGAGCGTTGTGAGTTCGAGGCCGGCTTGGGCTACAACGTGAGCGCAAGGCCGGCCTGAGCTACATAGTGCAACCCTGCCTCACAAAACCAGGGCCGGGGGTTTGGCTCAGTGCCTTAAGCGCCTGCCCTGACAGGTGCAAGGTTGTGAGTTCAATCCCTGGTGCCGCAAAAAAAAAAAAAAAAAAAAAAAAAAAA
>RJWM01046615.1:0-12267 GCA_004363535.1 Dasyprocta punctata
TACTCAGTGTGGGAAACATTTTTTGCCAGCTGTTTCTCAGACAAAAAGACTAACATCTAGAATATTAAAAAAAAAACTAAAAAAAATACTCTAATCCAAAATGGGCATCTGAAATGCATACATACTTCTCAGAAGAAGATGCACAAACAACAAATAAATATAGGAAACTATTATCAGCATCACTGGTTATTCAAGAGATGCAAATTAAAATAATGGTGAGATTCCATCTCACCCCAGAAAGAATGACTATTATTAAGCAATCAACCAATAACAAATGCTGGCAGAACTGTGGGGAAAAAGGAACCCTTCTCCACTGTTGGTGGGAGTGTAGACTGGTGCAACCACTGTGGAAATCAGTGTAGATATTCCTCAAAAAACTAAGACTAGAGGTTCCATTGAACCCAGGTATTCCATTTCTTGTCATTTTCCTGAAAGAATTATAAACATACCACAATGATATATGCACACTCATGTATATAGCAGCTCAGTTTACAATTGGTAAATCTTGGAAACAGCCCAAATGCCCATCAATTGATGAGTGGATAAAGAAGATAATTTTTTTATACAATGGAGTACTACCCAGCCATAAGAGAAGGATAAAACTGAGACATTTCTGTGCAAATTGATGCAGTTTGCGACTACTAAGTGAAATAAATCAAACATACAAGTGTAAATATCACATGATTTCTCTGGCATAAGAAATCAAAAGTATAAATAAGGACCAAAATGTATAGTAGACATGATGAAATAAGAAGGTACTCAAATGTGAAGGGGAACTAGAGAAGTATAAGGGGAAAAGGAAGAAAGGAAAAGAAAAAATGAGAATAAGAGGAGAAATGGAAACAAAGCTTTTGTAAATAAGGAAGTATGGTAGATTGAAAACTGATGGTCAATTTAAACACCAGCTGAACTGAATCAGTGTGGTGCTGAGTGTAGATGACCCAGCTGAAGAAAGTTTCCAGCATAAAAAGGAGACCTGGAGAGGAAGAGTAGCATTGTGGGTTCTCCTAAGTGTTGTTGTTTGGTGCTGTTGGCTCTCCTGTTGCCGTGGGTTCTCCTGGAGGAGATTGCTGAGCTTCTTTCCTGATATGAACTTGGCTGTTATCATTGGGGGAGCTGAGGACCTTGTCACTGAGAATGGCTGTGGTTCACTTTGGGGGAGCTGGTCCTTACTATGAGCATCACTTCCCGGCTCTGGAGGGGAAGATGGTGTGCTGTTCAGTCTCCAGCAGAAGCTTGTCATGCTGGCTTCCTGATATGAACTCGGCTGTTCTCATCATTGGAGGAGCTCAGGACTTCACTGTCACTGAGGATGGCTGTGGTACTTTTTGGGGAATCTCTAGTTCTTACCTTGAGTGTTGCTTCCTGGTTCCAGTTCAGAACCCTCGGACAGCTGGCACAGATCCTTCATCTTGCTGGCACAGACTTTCTAGCTTCCACCACTGACCTCAGAACCTTCCCAGTGTAGATCCATGAAATAGACTTGCATGAGTCATTGTGGTGGGCTCTAGGCCTCCACTTGGACTTGTGGGAGGCATTGTCTTGGGTTCTAGTCTTTCAGCTGAGCTGATGCAGAATATTGCCTTGGGATCCAGGCCCTCAGTCGGATTCTCTAAGTCTTTAGTGTGTGGACAGATATCCCGCACTTTCTTTGTATTTGACTCCTTGGGTGACCATTAAAAATAATACTATAAATTATGTGTCCTGTATTGTCTTGTTCTTCTCACAAACCCCTGACTACAACAGGAGGGGAAGAGAGGTTGAAGTGGGGGGGTAGGAGAATGGGGGAAAAGAGATTTAAGATACATCATGTACAGGTACAAATTCTCTATGGTGAATGTGATCATTATGTATATCTAAAATGTACCGATAAACAATGAAAAATATATATTTCTTTAAACATTTTTATATCAGTTCCTGTTTACAGTGCATAATGATTGCATTCATCACAGGGAGTTGCTACATGAATATAACACATTTAATTGTGCTTAATTCCCTCCTATGTGTGCAGTTTTTATGGTTTTATTTTAACACAAGTACAACATGTACCTGAGTTTGCCTACACATTTTATTCCTCTACTAGCCTGGCATTGGGCCTGCTGTCTACGATAGCCAGCTGTGCTGTTCTTTACACATGTTTTGTGATTCTTGGGAAAGCATTGTGAGATATTTCCAGACAATAAGATCTGCAGTACATCAGCAGTCCTTCCAGCCACTTGGCATGGTGGATGGGAAATTCTGGGAACCATTGAGCATCATATGTTTTGTTTTTTTGTTGGTCCCATCTCTAATTTTGGGCACCAACATCTGGTCCATGACTCTTTCTGCACCCAAATGCCAGTATCTCTGGGATTGTGTAATTACACTTAATTTTGATGTGTTTTCAAATTGGTGTTGGGTGATCTTCTTGGTCCTTGTTAAGATAATCTTGGTCTTCATCACATGTCTGAAGGTAGCCAGGATGCTGGGGAGGAGATGGCTGTCAGACCTGTAGATAGTGTATTTTCTCTGGAGATTTTCTTAATGCATGCTGTGTCATTTCGTTCCATTAATATATTTGAGTATGTGGTGTAAATCATTACACTGAACCTAGAAAGACAAAAATAACTCACTATACATTTCAGGTTGGCCTTGAGCTTACTTCACATCCCAGGTGGGTCTTGAACTTGCAATGATCCTCCTACATCAGCTTCCCAAAAGCTGTGATTACAGGCATGCACCACCATGCTCGGTGGTGTATGATTAATTTTAGAAAAATATTTGTACTTTGTAGGAAAGACACAAGGAAAATTCCCCAAAACTTGCATTAACTCTTCTTAGTGGTCATCTGTTTTTTAGTTTTTGGGAAATAGGTCCATGAATTCCCGAATTGGGAAACAACCCCAGTAAATCATCTTTCAGAATTGTCCTTGACTGCCAGCTCTTTCTGTGAATTATCAATAAAGAACCTTCCCTGACAAGAATGGAAGCCTCACCTACACTGGGCATCATGCCAGGGGAGGGTGAGGCTGGAGATCTGGGCAGTGCCCACTGGGATTTTCCCATAAAAGCTCAGGGCCTTGCTCCTCATCAGGCGTCTCTGTGGAGGAAACACATAGTCCCCACTTGGCTGGCCATCCTCAGCTCCGGGCCCAGTGTGGAGGAGGGAAGAGATGCTGTCTGTGAGTTAGGGGAAGACTCATTTCCACTCAGTTCTGCTTTAGGTCCCAGATGTGTGGAGTTTAAAAAGAAAAAATAAAGAGAGAGAGAGAAAAAAAGAGCTGAGGACCCTTTAGTCTGTGTCAGACTAGATAGGAATATGGTAGTGACAAGGACATGGAGGAGGGATGGTTAGGATAATGATCCTCATCTTGCTTTTCTTTAGATTGCCATGACCCAGCTTGGCTTCCTGCTGCTCCTCACGGTGGCCACCCCAGGGTGCAATGCAGGTGAGTCTCCATTAGGAGCCTGGGCTCCTAGCTCATCTTTAGTTTTGGAAGAAAATAAGTAGGCTGAGTTACTTCCAGGATCTGAGCCTCTCCTGGGATGAGGATGATGTCTTTGAGATGTACTGAGGTCACATTTGATGTAGGCTGAGTGCTGATTTCTGGCCTCTTGAGGGATCTGACCTGTAGCAGAGAGGGTGTTGCTAAGGCCAAACTTGGTTCTGGCTGTGGGCCTCGCTTCACTTTGAAGGGACTCTGTTAAGGACTGTGTATCCTCCCAGCCTTTTCTCACTCTCACGGCCTTGGCCTTGGGACTTGTGTGGCAATTGCATGTTCTACTTTGTACCCAGAGACTATTCCCTTCTTAGCCTTCCTTTCTGCAACAAGAAAAAGGGCATTTCCAGATTTCTCTTCATTATTATTTATTTTTTAAAGAGAGAAATATTTTTTCTAACTGTCCTGTCATGTGTACTTCACAACAATGGTATTTATTAACTGCATTTTAGGCCTGGGGTGGCCAAGGGTCAAACATGTTGAGATGTTTTTATGAAGACTATCAACTTGTGAGTGTCAATTGCCAAAGAGCTGAAGTCCTCTAACCACAGAGCTTGTCACTGTCTCCTTCCTTGTGATTTATATTGGAATGAAGATCAGCATTGAAGGCTCTTTATTCTGTGGCCCTCTTAGTGTCTTGGGCAAAGTCAAAACTATTTTCCTTGCACCTTATCTTTGAGCCACATCAACCTACCTATATTTCTTAGGAATGATGGACACTTTTTGCTTTATTCTTCTCTCTGGGCCTTTGAATAGGTTGTTTGTTCTCCCTTGCATTCCCTTTATTTTCCTTCCTACTGATAAGTCAGATTGATTCTCCCAGAATAAGCTAAGGTGTCATTCGTGCTAGACTTCTGTGACTAAGACATCCTGTCCTAGACGATCCCTCTGCCTCCCATCAGGCCTCTCCCTCTCCTTCTCCATTCTTTGTCTCCATTCTCATTTGAGTCTCTCTTTTGTTCTCCTGAGCTTCTGTTTCATTCTCCTCAGTATACTTTTTTGTTGGCTTTTTGGAAACTCTAGAGGTGTTTTTATTTTATTTTTATTTTTATTTTTTGGCAGGGGAGGCTGTGTTTAATTCCTTGGGCTGCCCGCTGGTTAAGGCCAGGCCTAGCACCAGCATCAGGTCCCGTGGGGAGGCACGTGTTAAGTCTGCACTGCATGCCAGGCCTGATGGGCTGAATGAAGATGACACTGGCCATTTTAGGGCCTTTCAACACAGGCAGCGAGGCCCTGATTCAGTGAAGAAATGTGTTCGAGATTAGTGATAAGGGGAGGCTGGGTGTTGTGTCAGTCAAACCAGCAATGAGAATAAAACCCTGCATTTTCTCTAGCTGTGGCTGATACTGATCTAGAGGAAGAGACCTGTTATTTGTCTCCATCTCTGCCCCGAAGCTGCAATGAAGTCAAGCAGAGGTGCCGCAGTGCCCGCGGTGAGTGTTGTAGCATAGACCGTCCAGCCAAGCATGGGGCTTTGTTTCTGGGAGAGTAGATAATAAATTATTTGTCCTTTTGGGCTTGGCTTATTTTTCTCCACTAATGTCAACAAGGTTCATACATGTTACAGCATGGATAATTGATTTTTCTTCATCCACTGTGTTTGCAAATATTTATCAGTAGATGTACACTATATATATAATATATCCTGTATGCATACATACACGCACAATGTTTGGTTTATGCATTCATCTGTTGAGAAATATTTGGGTTGTTCCTACCTTTTGCATCTTGCAATCAATGAAGACATGAACATTAGAATACAAATATTGGTTGGAGTTCAGACTTCAATCCTTTGGGTATAGATTTGGAGTGGAATTGCTGAGTTGTGATAAATTCATGTTTAACTTTTGGAGGAGAGTTGCTGAGGGTTTGGATAACTCTGTTTTGATGCACTCACAGGGATGTGGTCTTCTGAATGTGGGAGATCTAGTGGCCCTAAGGACACAAAGGGTTCAAGTGAGGAGTGTTTGGGCCATGTTTCTTCCTAGAACTGCTCTGCTTGAAGGACTGAAATGGGCCATGAGTTTGCAGACAAGTAGGCTCTGGGCTGCTTCTCCTTACAGATGGCCTGTATTTGCTTGGTACTGAAAATGGCATTGCCTACCAGACCTTCTGTGACATGACCACTGCGGGTGGAGGCTGGACCCTGGTGGCCAGCGTGCACGAGAACAACATGTATGGGAAGTGCACGGTGGGTGATCGCTGGCGCAGTCAGCAGGGCAACAGTGCCAACTACCCTGAGGGTGATGGCAACTGGGCCAACTACAACACCTTTGGGACTGCGGCTGCAGCCACAAGTGATGACTACAAGGTTGGTGCCTCTTGCTATCACTGTGGGAAGGGATGAGGCCTGGATTTTGGCAAGGCCACCCAGATGCGGGAGGGAGCTTTGGAATGTGGGGTGCAGAGTTACAGTGGGAGCAGATGAGGGAAATATATGTCTTGAACCCCAGCTTCCACCCAACACAGCCCAACAAAAATGGGGCACTCAGGTGGTGGTGGAAACCATGATCTGCTGGAAGTGGGAGTGTCTGAATCTACCCGTCCATCTATCCACTTGAAACAGTGTGTACTCAGCTGAGTGGTTCATGTGTGTGTCTTCTTTTTCTCATGGGGTCTCCTGGCCTGGTCAGGCTCAATGTGGGTTGCTTTCTAGAATCCTGGCTACTATGACATCCAGGCCTTGGACCTGGGCATCTGGCATGTGCCCAACAATAGCCCCATGGAGAATTGGAGGAACAGCTCCCTGCTGAGGTACCGCACGTTTGTTGGCTTCTTCCAGCACCTGGGACATAATCTGTTTGGCCTCTACCAGGTACGCAGGGCTGCTGGCTGTGCTGCTTTTCATGAGTCTAGAGAAGAGCAGGTAATTGAGTTCAGCAAGGAGTCATTTTCCCCTGGAGCTATCTTGCGTGTTTGCTATGCCATAATTTACTCCTAGCTTCTGTCCTGATTCTGTGAAGAAGTCTGATCCAGTGAAAGCAAGAGACTCATGAAAGTGTACTGGGGGAGAAAGATCAGAAGTGGGTAGCACAAGAGAATTTGAGAGTGACTTCAAAAGGGGATGGTATATTGGAGAAGCACAGCCAAAGGGAAAGATTCCTATGCTGTATGTATTTGATACAAGCTCTGAGTGGGCTGGGAATGTGACTCAGTGGGAGAGCTCTTGCTTTGCATGCACAAGGCCCTGGATTCAATGCCCAGCACCAAAAAAAATAACAGTAAAGTAAAAAAAAAAACAATCTCTGTTTATCAAGAACCAAATGTTTCCCCTTTGCACAGCATCCCTGTGAGAGCCAACCTTATTGTCCTCACTCAATGACTCCTTCATTTCCCATAGAAATACCCAGTGAAATACGGAGCAGGAAAGTGCTGGACTGATAATGGGCCTGCGATACCGGTGGTCTATGATTTTGGTGATGCCGAGAAGACAGCAGCTTATTACTCCCCCTATGGCCGCAGTGAGTCTTCAGTACTCCTCTGAAATCTGTGTGGGGAAAATGATAAATTCAGTTACAATGGGTAGCAGTTATCTATCATGTACCACATCCTGGTTCTCTTCTATGCTTGTTATATGTACAGTATTGCTCCACTTAATTTGCACGGCAACCCTTGAGGCCTGAACTAGTATTGATTCCTTTGTGCAGATTAGGAAACAAGCAGAGAGAGATTAGGGAATTTACCTTATTTCAAAGGCATGGGTGGGTTAGCAAGAATTTGGACTGGAAAATTTGCCTCTGGCCTCTACTCCTAGCAACCCTATATCAGTCCTTTGGTAAGTTGTTAGTAACAGGCCAGACCCATGTGCACGGGCCAGAACAACAATGTGAAGATGATTATATTTCTATTGTGAGAGTGATAAGTATAAACGAACTATAAGTTCACTTAATATAAATCTAAATTTGTCAGCATATCCATTGTAGAGGCTGAGCTTGTTCTGTAAAATCCATAGCTGTTACTATGTACATTTGGGATTTGAGATTTTAAAATGAAAGAGAACAAGAAAAGCATGAAGAGGATCAGTGTGAGTGAGCTTGCCAGTTGCTGTGATGTGCCCATTCTGATGCCAATGGTGATTTCCTTGCATTGTTGAGTTTCTCTCTCTGCAAGTCTCTGCCAGTACAGGGGAACCTGTGTGGACCAGTTCTTGGACTCTGAGGTGTGGCAATATACTCATGGTCAGTCTTGGACCTAGCATAAACCATCCACTGGGCACAGTGGTTTTGGGTCCAGTGGTACAGCTGAAGTGTTGGGGTGGAAACTGAGACAGTTTGTGTCCTGGCCCAAAGGAATCTGTTTCCACTATCCTCCTTGAATTTTGTTTTCTCCCTCTTGTTTCCAGATGAGTTCACTGCAGGATATGTCCAGTTCAGAGTATTTAACAATGAGAGAGCAGCGAATGCCTTGTGTGCCGGAATGAAGGGCACCGGGTGTAACACTGATTCTGTGAGTTTTTGTGTCCAGCAAAGGGGCCAGTGAACAATACTATGTCTTTCTATCTGTCTGTCTGTCTGTCTCTGTATCTGTCTCTGTCTCTGTCTCTCTCTCTCTTTCTCTGTACAGTGTGGTCTTCCCTTGTACTCCCCTCAGTCTTGGAGACCAGAGCCATAGGACTCTCTGTCCAGGTATAGATGTTCTGTCTTTTTGAGGACCCAAATCAAGCATTGAGGTTCAAAAGCACCATTGATATTTGCTTAACTTTTGGCAAAAAACAGTCAGTTGCTTGGGGTTAGGCTGAGGCTTATGTTCAGGAACAGCCTGTGAAGCATTTTGGAGCTAAGACTGACCAACACCCAGCCTTGTCATTCTCCACCCAAGGTTTAATTTCCAGAGTAAATTTTGGTGTTCCTCACATCTGTGGCTTGCATAGATGCACACTGTGGAGAGACTGTGAGGGAGTCCTGATACGTTATAGTGGGACTCACCCAACCCAGCCTTGTCCCTCCACAAAAGACTTTGGCCTGAGGTCCTCATGGGGACTGACTGTCATCACGGGTGTACTCAGTTGTCACCTACAGCAACCATGATATCCCCCTAGGTCTGAGAAAATTCGACTCACGCTGCTTTTTACCCAGTCAATGAGGATTTTGGCTAAGAGACAGTGATGAGGGAGCTCTTGAGCTGTTCACTTGGGACCCAGCCTTCCCCTCGCTAGCAGGCTGAAAAAAGTGTCCCAAGCTGCTTGTAGGTGACCCTGAGGACCTCTTTTTCTTTCATTGCTCAGCCATCAGCTTGTCTCTATCCCATTTAGGATGAGGCAGCTTCACTGTGGAGGAGGACCCTCCAGGCATAATGGAGAATGTTGACTGGGAGGCACCAAAGGGACAGGTGTTTTTGTGACAACCTGTCTTCTGTGGCACCTTTCAGCCATGGCCAAAGCACAAGTCATGCAGTGTGCATGGGTTCCACACATTCCTTAGGCAAGCTTGCAGGAAGCGCCTACCTTGTACTGTTCAGCAACACAGGATCAATCGCGTGTTCCTTGTCCAGCATCTAGCAGGATATTGACACAAAGATGTCATTACTATGTGAAGATTCTGAAGTGTAATATATATGTAAACAAGGGACTTGAGAAGGAAGCCAAGTGTTAGAGTGCTCACCTCGTATGTGTGAAGCCCTGGGTTTGATTCTCACCAATCCCCTCAAAACAAAACAGAAACAACTAGGGGCCACAAAAGCATGCAACTGTGCTGGGTGTATCAGAGCAGCAACTACCGAAAAGGTAACTTCTAAGGTGATTCTTGAGAAATAGGCAGAAATCCATGAGGTATTAATGTAATTTAGGTTGAAAGAACAGTATGCTCAGAGCTACTAGCGTTTCAGAAAGGATGTGATGGTAGGGAGCTGCAGGGTGTTTTTCAACTTTGGTGTATAAGGTGTAAGACCAAGAGAATCCTACAATCTTTAAGAAGGAGGGAGATGTGTCCCCTCCTAGGGAACAGCACCAAAGGAATTCACGAAGAGTGTCATCTGGGACACTGAGAATGAATGTTCAGAAAAGTGGAAAGAAAATCAAAAGACATGATGGAAATAAAACTAAAGGAAATTCCCAATATGGAACAAAGACTTTGCCATTAAGGTATCTTTAGCTTCACCAGCTGATCTCTCATTACTTTCTTCCTTTTCTGATTTTGTAGTACTGCATTGGCGGAGGAGGCTACTTCCCAGAAGGCAATCCCAGGCAATGTGGAGACTTCTCTGGCTTTGACTGGAATGGATATGGAACTCATATTGCATGGAGCAGTAGCCGGGAGATAACTGAGGCAGCTGTGCTTTTGTTCTATCGCTGACAGTGTCTTGCTAGGGGACCCAGCATTCTTCTCCCAACTACCAGGTTCCAGTGATGCAGACTACCTTACCTAGTATCTAGCATTCCAGTGGCTGAGGAAAGCAAAATAAATCATTTTTCTTGAAGACTTGGTGTTTGTATGAATTCTTTGCATGCAGGGGTGAAGAACTGTAGGAATTTTCAAAGGAATGCATATTGTGGAGTGAGCCCATGTCAACTATGTCTTCAATGCTTGGAATGTTAGAGTTTGACAATTCTAAAGAGGAAGATGTCACCCCATGGGACCCTCTCAGGTAACCTCTTTTAATAATGAGAGGAATAAAAGGCAGGGAGGAGGCATTTTATCTGACCCCTTCCTAACTCACATGCACTGAATAAGCAGAACCTGAATATTTTAAAGAAGATAATAGTAGTGTACCAAAGAAGAAATGTATTACCCACATTCATATTTGGTCCATTCATTGCTGACCATGGTCTTTTTGTAATGGGAAAACAGGCTGGACAGGCGTATGATGATGATGACTCTTGAGTGTCTAACACTGCTGGGCTTGCATTTTTAGGGACTTCTTCAAAAGGTGCCCAGTGGTCAAATCATCCTCATGGTGTTATTGGTACAGATAGGACAGATAAAGACATCAGTCCTGATCCTTGACTAAATATTAGACATTTTGTTGTTTTCCTTTAGAATGAAATTATTATCTTTTTCAAATGTTTGTTTTGCAATACATAATGATTACATTCATCATAGGGAGTTGGTACATATACATAACACAGCCATTTTCCTTCTAGATATTTTCTCAAAAGTGCTAAAGGCATTATGTGACAATGGCATGTGCATACTCATGTTTATAGCAGCACAATTCACAATAACCAAGTACTGGAAACAGCCTATATGTTCATCAACAGATGAATGGATAAGGAAAAGTGGTGTTTATACACAATGGAGTACTATTCATCCATAAACAAAGAAAATTCTGAGTCATTTGGATGGCAATTGGATGCTCCTCAAGAGTGTAATATGAAGCAAAATAAATCAGATCCATGAGCTTAAATATTAAATATTAAATATTCATATGAGGAACCCAAAGCATAAATAAAGAACAAAATAAGGGATAGATAGTAGAAAATAGATCATTTGCAAATGAGAAGAAGAGCAAAAGATGGGGATTAGGGAGGGGAAAGTTAGGGTACAGAAGTGAATTAACATGTGTTAATTCCCATTCTGTAGGTTGTCCTTTCACTCTGTTGGTTGTTTCCTTTTCTCTGCATACACTTTTTAATTTAATCTAACCCCATTCTTTACTGTTGATGTCATTTGTAGTGCAACTGGTGTTCTGTTCAGAAAGTCCTTGCCTATACCTGTCTTCAAGAGTTTTACCTAGTGTATCATCCAGCGTATTACATGTCTATTTTAATATTGTTCTGGCTTATATCTAATTGTCTACCCAAAACCTCATGCAGCCATAGGTGAGCCTTTAAAAATTTTTAAAGAAAATTCTTTCTTCTTTTAGGTGAGGCTTTTGGAGGTGGCTGGGTCTAGCATGTGTGATGCTGGAATTAAGGGTGTGATGCTGGATTAAAGGTGCACCACTATGGGTTTGAGTTAAAAGGGAAGGCAGGGTTGATGATTGTTTCTGTTTTTGCTGCAACCTATCTTCCATGCCATGAACTGTTGTTTCTTCTCTGTGATATGGCCCTGCCTTAGAGCCAGCTGACTATGGACTGAAATATCTACAAACTGTGAGCCAAATAAACCTTTCATCCTTTAACTTGTGTCAGGTATTTTGTCTCACCAATG
Source organism: Dasyprocta punctata (assembly GCA_004363535.1). Taxonomy (NCBI): domain Eukaryota; kingdom Metazoa; phylum Chordata; class Mammalia; order Rodentia; family Dasyproctidae; genus Dasyprocta; species Dasyprocta punctata. The sequence continues at coordinate 11,567 of RJWM01046615.1, forward strand.
AGAAAATATGTAAGACAGATTTTTGTATGAAGATGGGATTTGAGATTTCTGTACCTGACCATGTGGTTCCAGAGTCTTTGGAATTGGCTTCTGGGAAGAATTTGAAATGCAAGTTTGAGACCAGCCTGGGCTACAAAGTGAGTCCACGACCAGACTGAACTGCACAGTGAGTCCCTGCCTCAAATGGTTTGCAGATGCTGGCTGAAGAAGCAGTACAGGAATGTTAGCTGTATTTGATGGGAAATTCTGCTCTCAGCTCAGAAAAACAGAACATAAATATAAAAGCAGTTAGTAAAGATCACTGCCAGCAAAGATCAGATTCAAGAAGATTCATTTAGGAACAAAGACTGACTATGGGCATTAAGCTTTGGCAGAAAAATATATCTGCATTTTGCATATGTCTAAGACTTTTCCTGTGACTAACTTAGCAGAAGGAATTTCAAGGCAGAAATAACATTGAGGTGATGGCATAGCTATTGTTGGGGCCTTTTAGCCAGATTTATGTTGAGAAAAAGAACAAAGAGCACTGCTGGGTGTAGTGGCACATGCCTGTAATCCCAGTACTTGGGAGGCTGAGGCAGGAGGATCATTGCAAGTTTGAGACCAACCTGGGCTACAAAGTGAGTCCACAACCAGACTGAACTGCACAGTGAGACCCTGTCTCAAATTGAAAAGAAGAAGAGAAGAAGAAGAAGAAGAAG
>RJWM01046616.1:0-12257 GCA_004363535.1 Dasyprocta punctata
TTATATTAGCTGACTAATTCTTGTTCTCATTATTAATGTTCTGAGGAAAATGTAATACCTACAAGTAAACATCTATTCAAGATAACTTCATAAACATTTTTAATCAGCACAGACAAAATATTTGTTTGCTGTGTTAATGCAGATTAAATAGCATGAATTTACTTTTATCTCTCTTTAAAAAGCAAACTTTGAGAGACAAATTAGTGAATGGCAGAGCTGTCACCCTTAATAAAGCTGTTTCCTATCTTTGGAGAGCTTAAACATGATACACTGAAGTGTGTTCTCTGTCCCTTATGAGCATTAAGTGGTTTGTAAGATAAAAGAGAGAAATCAGAAGTGAGAAGGTTTCCATTACAAACCTAGTCATAGCACATAAAGGGACGGTGTGTATTAAATCCTTATTCCCCACTTCTCCCCCTTGCTCTCCCTCCCTGGAATATCAACTGTCCTCTATGACATATAACTGATCAGAAGTTATAGAATCACATTTTTCACAGGGATCTGAAATGTCTTTGTTGTCATGGTCTGGCAGTAATAGAAGCCATATGCTGTGGGTCAGGAGGAAAGCTATCTTGAAACAGAAGAACCCATCTCTTGGCCTAATGACCCTGGGAAGTTTTAGTCATTTAAGTGCGTTTATCCTTGAAACAGTGTGGGGGTTGTTTGAGCTATTTCTTCCTCCATGTGACTAAGTTATGAGGGAGAAAACTATGTATTATTCATATACGAGATGGTATCAGTGATAAACAAATGATTATGTCAATAGCAATAAAATTTTCTTCCAAGGGACCTGTTAGGTGATTTGTTGTAGATTGATTTGCATTTCCTTCCATGATCTTGAACTCCTTTTGGGTTCCTGATACTTTAAGACACACATCTGATGAAATGAAAAATCACATGAAAGAATTTGAGTTAAACTGAGCACTTCGTGGACATTGGAAGACCAATTGGTCTTAAATTACATTGCCTTTGGAATGCCAGCACGTAAAACAAAGCAACATGATCTTTCTAATGGCTGTTGGCCCATCTCCAGTTCACACACATGCAACTTATATGGTTGGGTCACTGGAGATTTCCCATTTCCCATAAAATAACATTTAACATGGACTGGTGGAGGTCAGAATTGGTCTTTAAGTAATTTTTGCTCCCATTCCTTCCAGTGATCTGAGAATACGTCCTAAAATTGATAGTGACTTAGCTACACTGGCCATTGATAGCAGATGCTCACCTGATTGCCCATGTTTTTGGTTTAACCTGTATTTGGAGGAGAACCCTTTCTAGGGTAATTTGGGAGTTGTGGTGGGGGTTTTGGTATTAAGAAAGTTTTGTTTTCATACTTCTGAATTTTGAGTTTTGGTGTAAGTAGGCATCCACTAAAGTTTAGATTAGGTTTTTATAAAAACTTTTCAAAATTCTACTGATGAATCTCCAAATTGCAAAGCACTCATTATTTTCTATTTTCTTACTTTGAAAGAGATGGTGAAAATACTTTTTTGCTTTTCCTTCCTTCTCATGAAGAACTACTATTCATTCTTCTACCTTCGTCTAAAGGGCTTATAGGGACATGGAATATAAAATATCTCATGGAATCTTCATTTCAAAGGAGTCTTTGAGCATATTCCTATATCATTTGTGTTCAGAGAGACTTAAGAAAACTGAAGTCTATTTTGTTTTTTTTACCAGCAAGGACAACATTCATTAAAACTAAAAGAAAAACAGGAAGATTGAATTAAATCAGTCCTACAAATATTGAGATTCTATCATTGGAAAGGTAGACAAGTTCTTATAAAGGAAATTCATTTGGGAAGCTTAAGAAGCCCTTTTTCTCTTAACTCTATATTCACACTCTTATCTGAGACCTCCTATGATATATTATCATGATCTGCTTGATTTCAAGGTGAAGATTGGGGTGTAACTTAAAGAGTACAGAGCTACAATATACTTTGAATTAAGCCAAAGTGATTTGTCTTCATCACATGTTTTATAATGACGTTTCATTTCTTTTACTGCATTAAATAGTTTTGTGCTATTTCCGTAAATGCATTTGTGAATTTTAAATCAAAACCAATAGCTAAAGTTTTCAAAAGCATTTTTAAAATATTATTTTAATATTATATTTTCTCTATTATATTATCTTTTCCTTTGCTCGATTTCAGAAATGTTCCCATTCAAATCTCTATTGAAATAATTATGGAAATAGAGAATTTAGGTATAGTTAAACAGCTACTGTCCTATAGTATAATTTTATCACAAAGATAAAGATGAGAAATTAAGTAGGCATTCCTTTGAGACTTCTTCTGACAATCAAATCAGAGGTTTTGCTTGAGAAATTCCCTTATTAGTGCAGATTGAATGAATGAACTAATTGCTTTGTAATTTGTTCTAAAAGGAATTTTTTACTGATATGAGGGGAAAGGGGAAACCTCACTATCTTCACTGTCATGAGAAAGACAAAAAAATAATAGGTCTCTAAAATATTTTCCTTAGCTTTCAACACCTAAACTTGAAGTATTTGGCAATCACCTGAGATTAACTTTTGAGTAGATGTTTTCAGAAAAAAAAATAAAGACAGGCTTTGCCACATACAATATATTTGAATGACACTCTAATGCATCTTTCTTAGGTGATCAGATAGAAATGTCTTGATGTTCAATTGGATTGCAGCTTTAACATCCTTCATCAAGGCAGTTACTGCAATACAATGTTGTAAATGAAAGTTAAAATGACACGATTGTAAGTAAGCTTGAGTTTTGTCTTATTACCTGCCAATTATAAGGTGGTAAATTGCCTTGAAAGAAATTGCACCTTCTAGATAATAAAGAAATACTCCATGATCTTGGTGTTACTTACACCAAGTTGGTGTTAAGAGTTTTGAGGGGATGGAGTTTTATAGGCTAGAGAGTGTGTCATTTTCCCCTCCTTGCAGACATTATTAAGACATTCTATTGATTTTTTTTGTAAGCACCTTTCCTGTAATCTCTCCAGAACTGTAATCTTTAGCCTTGGGTATTTCACGGAAACACTCTCATTTAGAGGTATTTTCTTAAAATTGAGGCTGTCTTTATTAAAAATTATTTATTGTGATATTCTTTTCTGCTCTGTTTATAGTACATCAGGGGAATTATAAAGCATATTATTATGCTTTTTAATGTTTATTACTACAGCAGATATAATAGCTTTAAAGAGAATGCTGACAAATAGATTTTTAGAATCAAAGCAGATATTTGTGTGCAATTAAAACAGAAAATGACACCCCACAATTGTTAAGACATTTTTGATGCTCTTTGGCTCTCCACATTGATCTTGTGTCTCCAGAATTAGTTCATTTTAGGAATAATTTTATCACTGAAATACAGAAAATCATTATCACTTGAAATACCATCTATTGTATACAGTGAAATCTTTTTGATGAAGCAATGACATTCTGATTGATACTCTTTCTCCACGACATAAGGGTCACAGCTGACACTACTCTAATAAAAGACAAGTTAATAACAGAAAAGTATGACAAATTTATTTAGAGTGTTACATGACACAGGCGCCTTCAGAAATAAAGATCCAAATATCCAGGAAACATTGTCTACTATTAGAAAAGTTAGATGAGAGAATTTCTTCACAGCCAACTGCTTGGTGGAGAAAGGGGAGCCAGCGCCTTGGAGCCAGTCCTAGTCCTGAGGCTCCTCCGATGTCCTTCCAAGCCTCTTTTAAAAAATTTAGGAAGTAAGCCGGGCGTGGTGGCGCACGCCTTTAATCCCAGCACTCGGGAGGCTGAGGTAGGAGAAGCGTTGTGAGTTCGAGGCCGGCTTGGGCCACAACCTGAGTGCAAGGCCGGCCTGGGCTACATAGTGCCACCCTGCCTCAAAAAACCAGGGCCAGGAGTTTGGCTCAGTGCCTTAAGTGCCTGCCCTGGCAAGCACGAGGTTGTGAGTTCAATCCCCGGTGCCGCAAAAAAACAAACAAACAAACAAACAAACAAAAAATTTAGGATGCCAACATGCCACACTTTGAAGCATCATTTTCTGAGCCCATTCAGGATCCAATGTTCAACGAAAACCAGAGCCACCCCTAGAAGTCATATCTACAGTGAGATTTGTCTCCATCGTCTCTTCACAGTCACCCAGTTGTCTCCCATAGCAGATAAATAGCAGGGCATAGGCTCCCATTTCTCTTCATTTGTGCCATCAACATAAATACTGGCCTTTATCATTTCTTGCCAGAACTGACATAGCCTTGTCTTCCATTTCTGCTCCGCTGATCTCATCTTCCCTTTCACTATCTACAGCTCTGATCTCTTGGCTTATTTTTTTCCTGAATAATCACCTGATTATCTCATTTCATGTTCAGAACTTGTTTCTCCACTGCCTACAGAATATAAGGTTCTATTAGTACTGGGGGAAAAAAAAGCAGTTATCTAACTTAATAAACACTGAAGGAAATGTTAATACTCCTCTGTACCTTTATTTTCCTCTTTTTTAAAAATCGTATGTTTGTATTTTATAATGTAATTTGAGATATTCTCAAAATGCATTTTACTGAAAGAGTGCACACACAAGAATTATATGTCATTTGATATTCATTGATTCTTCTTTCCTTCCTACTTTTCCACTGAATGGGCAAAGCAGATAATTAAACCTGCCCTATTAGTAGTAGGGACGGAACTAACATAGACCCATTCTGTAAGTATGCTACAGGAGTTTAGAGCTGCTCAAAATTTCCTTGCATTTGGGGGAAGAAAATACTGATAAATACTGTCTAAACACATTTCCTCTTTTCTCTGAGTATTCTTTTGAAAACTTTTGTGTGTTTTTTTTTTTTTTTGAGCATCTCAAAGAGATTATCATCAAGACCATTTCTTATATTTAGCCTGCCTGTGTTCCTGTTTGCCCACCTTGTTGGCCCCTCTACCCTTCTTAAACTTGTGCTTTTGATGTTGTGCATGCTCGTCTGTACATGTCCTTTGCTTTTTAGTTGTTTCTCTCGCTGCCTTAATTTGTGCCACCATGTTCTAATGCCTTTAACCTGCTGTAGGGTTTTAAAGCCCTGCATAATCATTTAGAGCTGTCGGCACTTCTGCCTCTGTCACTGGCACCACTGCCATGCTGTTCTCACCCACTGAGTCACCTTGCCCCTCTTCTCTGTTGCACAGACATCTCACTTCAAGACTATCTGCACTTTCTACTCTATGGTTTAGTCATGATGACTAAGAGGTATTTTTGCACTAAAAGCTATAAATGGTTTCCCTGGCATGGCTGAAGACTTTTGACATTCTCTATTCTCTTCTTCATTTTTCTCCAAAATTCCAGGAGTCCTGGAGGCAAAGGAAGGGTTCAGAAGAGTTGACAGAAGGACATCTCTCAGGACATTAATCGTTCACTGACTTTGCTGGCCTCAATACTGCTTTCTGTATTTTATCCCTACAGTAGTTTAAACAGATTATTTAGGACAAAAAGGACACTCTTTTCTCTCAAGGGAAAAAAAAAAAAAAAGTAGAAGCCCAGTGTCCCAGGGAAGATGGTCCTAATCATTACTGCAAAGTTATCCCAAGACAGCCATCCAAGCAAACAGTCGAGCTACCCCTCTAGAAATGCAGCAGAAGCCCAAGGATCTTCCGCACATATTCTCGGTGAATGGCATCTGTGTTTTAGTTTTCTCTGTTTTGTCCGTGTCTGTCCTCTTATTTCCCTCCTTCTTCTAACGTTCCAGTTGCACTGACCTGACTTTACTCCACTGACAGAGCGGACCTCTCTCCTTTGTCCCTGGTCTGAACAGCTTTCTCAGCGCTGACCCATCAGCTAGCACCACACCCTTCCTCTGTGCCTTGCTCACCAGTGGTGCTGGCCAGGAGCAGCCTCTGCTAACCACTGCAGGAAAAGTAAACTCTCTCTTGCTCACTTGATGCCTTGAGTCACTTATTTTGTGGCACTCTTATTATAACCTTGTCACATCTTCATTCTACAATTATTTTGCAAAAATTTTAAACATTAGTCTTATAGTACCCAATCTATTAGTTTTTAAATTCTTTGAGGATGAGTTTTGTGTCAGATTCATTTGTGTATAGTTCTGACAGCCTGGTTATAATAATATTAATATACTAGAGGCACAATTGTATTTCTAGAGGGGATTACATGACTGAATGAAATGTTTCACAGTGATGTGCTCTTCTGATGGAATTTTTTTAAACCTAACCTTACTAAGAATTCCTCAGTCAGCAAAGAGGCAGTAGTGCATCATTCTGACACCCCTTTGAGGCATATGTTTATTCAGTGTCCACCCTCTTACAAGCAGATATTTAATAAGAAAAAAGAAAAGAGAAAGAAAATCTGTAGCTCGATTATATGCTTAGCCAAGAAGTTTCTTTTGCAGTTCTAAGGGAAATCTCTGGCAAACCCAATTACTCTCCCAGCAATGCACTTCAAAGGAGAAAAGAATGCATTTCTTGTACAGAATTCCTGGATATGTTTGATCATTAGTCAGGGCAAGTAGTTTGACTTGAGGCTATTTACTCAGCGGGAATAAAAAGTACAGCATTGCTTCAACCAAGACAAGTGCCCCATACCTTCCCCAAGCAGAATTTAATTTGATCTGTCAGAGAAGGTACAGAGGTTTGCTATGGAAATGAGTCACAATCAGTCAGATTTGGCTGACTTTTGAGCTATTAAAAATGCTCTTTTCCCCCACACGGTATTTTCCAGGAATAATAACAACAGATATACTTGGCATGAAACGTTTGACCAAAGACCTCAGAATTTCACAATACTTACCACTGAAACAGTTTTTGTTTTCCTAAGTGTAAGCCAAATATATATGAACAGATTTTTTTTTTAATAAAATGCAGGTAAGAGTTGTATGGTTTGTATTTTTTCATGTAGGAAATGCTACAAATATTTTTGATGGAGTCAAAAATATAGCGTGATTTTTATTAGATTTCTAATTATAAATATTTGGTAGAAAAATCAACCTTAAGAAAAATGGAATTAAAACATCAACTATTTTTAGACTAAATACATATTTAATTTATGAGGTAGATTTAACACTTTCTAGGGGGAGAATTTTTCTCATCACCTTTCAATGTGAAATTTTCCACCACTTTAACTTTTCATGAAATTTAATTTTAGATATAAAATGTATGTTACCATTTAGCATGTTCTTCAGCTGAAAAAATTAGCAAAAATAATTAAAATATCCCATATTTGATATTCCTATTGCAGTTTTTAGAAAAATAATGCTTTTAACTTAGGGAAAAATAAACCATTGTGTAACTATAAACACTTTAATTAATTTGTAATTATTCATCATGAATGTTGCTGAAAGAGATAACTATATTTTTATTTTAAACAAAAAAGGAAGCACTAGTGAATATTTTAATTGTTAGATGTTACTTTAAAAATAAAAGTATATAACATTAATTTCAAAAAGTTAATTCCCATATCCTAATGGGAGTATAATGTGTTTTCCTCACAGTGAACTCTAATGAGTTTATGAATGTGCTGCCGTGTTTATGATAGAGGCTATGCAAATTGGGCTGATGTTTACTTATGCATGCTTTTCATTTGAGAATATACTTAGAGACCATAAGCTTGCTGGAGAATTTGTTACAGGAGAGAAAATGTATGAAGAAGTCTTCCTGTCCCAGGAGTAGAATTAAGGTAAAATTAACAAGGAATTGAAGCTATCTTTGATCATGATATTTTATTCCATTTTTATTCACTTTGAGGAAGTGTTGCCTGTTTTTTGATGTTCAGCAGAGCAGTACAATGCAACACACAGAAGCATAATGTTGAATTTTCATAATAATGTTTGTCATGCAAATGAAGCACACTTCAAAAAGTAGGTTGATTAGCATTTCTTGGTAAGATGACAGTCCCCCCTTTTTTTTTAAAACAAAAATTTCGTTCATTAGTTTTATCAGTGGCTTACATATCCAGATTTCAAATTTGAAGTGCATAGTTTTTGCTAATAATTATAATGTGAATTTAAATAGTTTTAGATTGTGCATTTAAAACAATTCCTCTGTCACTGAATTACACTCTGAATTAATGAGCTGTTGCCACCTCAAAGCCCTTTGCTTTGAAATTCAGTCCGATTTAAAGTGACCTCCAACCATTTCAGGCCAGCCACTCATAGAAGGTTGCAGGATTAATGAGCTCCAGGGACTCCATGGCTCTCTTAGGAACATATATCACTAAATCCTGTTCTCAGGGAACATCACTCTTATGCATGAAAAAGATGGGGAGTTGAATGCAGAAAGATGCTCTTTAAACAAAGGTTTTGATAGCTGCTGCTGAGGAGTGCTCTTTCCTCCCACTAGGTGCACACAAGACTGGAGCTTTTACCTTCTCTAACTTAGAGAAATTAAAATTGATGGATATTTTAGTAAGGCTACTAATGTAGTAGAAACAATGCTCTTTTACGGCTTGTTATACAACTCCTTGTTTTCATTCCACTTAATGGACTTCCAGGGCTTGATGAAGAATTTACAGACAGACACTTTTAAATGCATGTATTCTTAAATATGAGAGCCTATTTAGGAAATTTTATCTGTCTTCCTGGTTACCTCATAAGAATGACTAACATTTCTCTTCTAAATCTTCTCAAAGATAACTAAGTCTGTACAACACACAGAGTAACATGGGAAAACTTACCCTTGACTTTCAGATTACAGTATTTAGTAAACTAATAGTTCCCTCCTTAAAATAATGTTTAATAATTTCATGAGTAGATTATATAAGCAGATATTTATCTTAAAGGCACACTTTTCTCTTTCCTCTGGGAGGAACTTATGTACATGAGGTCAATCCATATAATTAGGTTTAATTATATGGATTGGTTTAAGGTGGAAAATTCAGGAGGATATTCCTCATTCCCAGGAAGACAACCCACATCAATTACAGCACTTTCCTCACAGAGCCCGCATTCTACCTTACCAAGACACCATCTCAGAATTCTCAGTATTGTGATCCAGGCAGTCCCTACCTATAGACTAGAGTTGGCAAATAATTTAAACGTATTTGCCAACTTTGGCCTGGTCAACCCTCTTTGCTGCAGTTAGTTGCTCTGACCACTGGGGTAGACCTGCAAAGGCCCACTCAATCTTCGGCTTCCAGTTAGATATTAAGATAGTAAAATATGGGCATCTTTGAGTTGATGAAATGCTCAACCCTCTCCTGTTTGTTTCTCCCAGCTAGTTATCCTGATCATCTACATTTTTTCAATCAAGTTTATTCAGATTGCTTCCTGATCTCATCATTGTGTTACTATGAGAAAGGAAAACATTTTCTAATGAATAAATTGGTATCATTGAATCAAAGTTATGTTGCTATTGCAACTCTAGCCTTAGCATGCAGATGCTGTCTCATAGCAGCAGGGAGCAGAGTGTGGGCTTATCAGGCATTTTCTAAAGTCCTTGCTTAAGCCCTGTCATAACAGGTAGTAGCTTTTACTTCTAAAAAGCATCATTGCCAATAAGAATAGGACACTGGACTTTACTCTGGTATTAATATTGCACTGCAGTAAATTTGCATGAAAGAAATCAACAGAAGCTGAATCTCCTCTGACTACCAAAGGTATTACTTCAATCAATACTCCTAAAAATTTACCAAAGATTTTGTATTCTACTTGTGTCTTAGTTACTTTTTATTCATTGCCGAGACAAAATACCTGACGCCCAAAATTAGGGAAGGAAAGGTTTATTCTTACAGTTTCTCAGGAGTTTCAGTCCATACTTAGTTGGCTGCAAGGCAGTGTGGCATGGCGGGAATGCCATTCATGGCGGCCGCAAGCAGCAAGGCGCTCTAGCGAGAGAGAGAGGGCGTGCGCTGGAGAGGGTGGAAGTGCAAGAGGAAGACCCGCCTTCCCTCACACTGTATGTCAGCTCCACCCCTGGGCAGGTGCAGCACTCACATTGCCAATCCCCACTCCAGACAAGAAACCAATAACTCAGCCCATCAAAAGTATATGAGGACTTGGGGGTACATAAGTATATCACGCAATACAATGTGTATATTGTGTTTCCCAAGGTTAGCTCAATGAATGAAATATCACTAATATGTGGTTCAAATTAAGGGAGAGTCACTTATAAAGGATTTCATGTCATCTAAAACATCACAGTTTTGCTTATAATCCATTAAGGTGGAAGACGAAGAGCATGAATATTAATGTGGAAGATGTACATCTTATATCTGCAGTGCATTCAAAGTTTCATAACAATTCCAAAACCTAGCCCAGTAAAGAATGGAACATTCTGAGGAATGTTCATAAAATTTGCAAATAGACTTTGAAATGGAAATGTGCAAACCAGTTGTGGTGACACAGTGGCAATACATGCAGGGACTACCAGAGCATCATGAGTTTAATCCAAGGAAAGCACACACATTTTGATTTCTTTCAGGTGAAAAGGAGATTCAACATGCAGCTAGAATGAAGTATTCAAGTTTTGTTTGTTTCTGTTCATAGGGGCTGCTTCAAAGTGTTTGATTAGTGCATTTCAAGAGTTACTTAGTCCTCTCCCTGGTGATAGAGAGACAAGACATTCCGGGACAACCCAAACTGATGTGTGAATTGTAGAATATTCTTGTCTTAGATGCATCTGGAACCTCTAAGTAACTCAAAATACTGAAGATCTTACCATACACACCACATTGTGTCACTGTAGTATGAGTTAGGTCCGTACACAGGTGATGATGTCCTATTAGAATGAAAGACAGTAGATTGGTAAATTTTAAAATCTGAGGATGTCGACATGTAAGTGACCTCAACATTGGAAAAGGAGATAAAGGAGTTAAAGACAATTATGATTTATACAACAAGTGTTTTAGAAAGGGGTGAAAAACTGAGGAGAGGCAGTGGTTAGGCCAGATTTTGCAAATTCTAACGTTTTTCACTATGACAATGATGTCAAAACCCTGAGTGAAGAGCTCTGTCCTGAAATGCAGTGCCTTGTGTTGTTGGAAAAGGAAGCTGTGCATTAATTTTTTAAAAAACTATCTAGAAATACACAAAGAAGCAAGTTGTCATTCGGGGAAAGGGTTAGAAAGAATGACTTGCTTTATTAAGGAAAATTTAAATGACTTTGTAAGTAACTTTGGATTTTAGAACTTCTTGAACATTTTGATTCCATTCTTCCTAGAGAGCCACTTACACTGGAGGTTGGGCACAAATAACAGATTAACCTTCCACTTGAATTTGTAGCCCCCAAGGAGATCAGATTAGTTTTGTTGCTAATGAACTTTGGTCCCCAGCACAGAACAATTACAATGGAGTATAAGGACAGCTTCAGGAGCATCAGGGGGACTTTTTCAAATGCAATTTAATCTCCCTTCTCCCCATTTACAGGTCAGCTTATTAAAGTTGAGAGTTCTTGGTAGATAGTTTCCATGGAGGGAAAAAATTATATCTTTGAATAAGCTAGGGTTAATTTGATTAAACAAACATTCAGAGTTGCACATGTGAACTATAATGTTGGTTATAGAGAAAGTTACAGAGAATGTAAGAAGACTATGAAAAGAAAAATTGTCCTTAGCTAAGTTGGCCTGTGGGTCATGCCCACAAAGATGCACAGGGTTACAAGGTAAAATGTGGCAAGTGTTATCATGGTAAATATAAATAAAATAAAAATGTGTATTCTTCATACAGGGTGTCTTTGCTTCTCATACTGTTTTAAAATACTATAGCAATTCCTATTTTATAGAAAACAAATAAAATAAATCAGATACACAAGCCTAAATATTGCATGATTTCTCTTATATGAGAAACCCAAAGTACAAACAAAGAACTAAATAAAAGATAGATAATAAGATGTAGGGAGACAAGCTTTCTCAAAGAGAAAGGGGATCTAGAGTTGGAGGGATGGAAGCAGAGAGGAGAAGCAGAGGATGAAAGAAGAATTAAGATATGTTATGTGCATGTACCAGCTCCACATAAGGAAAGTACATGTTATGCACTACACACGTGTACTAGTGAAAAATTTAGAAAGGAAATGAAACTGTCCTATGGCAGGGGGGTAGGTGGGAAAGCCAGCATTTTATCCCAAGTCATTTAATTCCAACTATCCCACAGTGCTTTAGTGAGTGGTAGGGAGAGACCAATAATGAAACGTTTCGTAGAGAAGACAACGTGAAAATGGGCCTTGAAAGATAGATGTCATTTCAAAAAGGTGACCAAGCAGCGGGGAGGCATCAGAGAGCTGTAGACATGAGTGGAAATTTAAGCCTTGAGGAGGGTTGCAATTTCAAAGGGCAGAGAAAAGCTTGGGAAGAACT
>RJWM01046617.1:0-12260 GCA_004363535.1 Dasyprocta punctata
CAAAACTAAGAAACATCTAGCATGGCAATTTCATAGTAACCACAGGCTGCCAAACCCTGAAAAATAATAAAGAAAAGGTTCCAATCTCATTCCATCATCCAAAAATTTTTTCATGGGAAAGAAATAAAATGTTGCATGGAGAACAGAGATACTTTCAATTCCTTAAGTATCTTATTTTTGCCTCTATTTTCATGAATCTAGGCCATAGCTTAAGACTGAAGTTGCAAACTAGTAGCCTGTAAACATGATCTGTTCTCAACAGCACTTTTATAAATTCTTGAAATTGTTATTCATTAAATATCAGGAAAAGTCAGATAAAAATCTTTTTTTTCTTTTTTTTTTTTCTTTTTTTTGAGACAGGGTCTTACTATGTACTTCAGGCAGGCCTCGAACTTGTGTTTATCTCCCTGCCTCAGCATCCTGAGTGCTGAGATCACAGGCATGTGCCACCATGCCCAGCAAAAAATCTGATTCTTAGTTTTCTATAAAACCAGAAGTCCTAGCAACACTTGGCCTTTACATCGACAAGTGGTTTTAGCTGAACAGTGACTTTAATATGTACCTTTTACTGTCATAGTCCCCGTCTCTCCTTGTTTCTTACTCTCTGCCACCAACATTCATTCACATTATATATTCAGATTCTCCAACTTGAAATTTTGGCCCCTATCCACCTATCTTACTTACCTGTATCTGTTTACAAATTGAAGAAACTGCAATATGGAATCCCTAAAATTTCATTGTACTTCTTTTTCTTTATTATTACTATTATTTTCATGACCCTTGGGATAGAACCCTAAGCCTTCACACTGAGCTACACTCCATTTTTCTAAATAGGCCTTTTTATTTTGAGACAGGGTCTCACCAAGTCACTAAATTGCTTAGGCTAGGCCTGAACTTGCGATCCTTCTGCCTCAGCCTTCCAGCATGCTGGGACTATAGGGATGTGCCACCATGCCTGATTATTCCACCGTAATGCAAAATAAATGAATGAAGTACCAACAGGGATAAGGAAGTTCTTTGACAAGCACGCTGCTTTCCCTACTCATCTTTCTCATTCTTTCCTTTTTTTTATTTTTTTATTTTTTTTTATAAGGATTCACTACACAGTTCAGGCTGGCCTTGAACTCACTTTGTAGCCTAGGTTGGCCTCACAGAGATCCTCCTGCCTCCACCTCCCAAATGCTGGGATTACAGGCATGTGCCACCACGCCCAGCTCTTGTTCTTCCCATTTTTGATTATCAGATGTCAGTAATATGAGCTGACACTATTAAATTATTTCTAGTTTATAGATATGACAAAATATATTGATTTCTCTTTAAGGATCACTTATAGAGTAATTTACTAGGAGCAAGCACATCAATTTAAGGTACATCTTATTTCATTTGAAACCTGATTAAACTGCACCAGGAAAAAAATTGTCACCACAGATACAAACAATGAAACAATCTGCTATCATGGGCAATGAGGAGTTTCCAGAATAGATAATAAAACAGGTGGTTTGTAATGAGCAATTACTGGGAGCCAAGTTAGCTCCACCAAGAATAAGACATTAAGTAGATATCAATTCCTGTTTAGATAAATCACTACATTGGCAAGTCAGACAAAAGCCCTTCCTATAATCTCTGATAAGAAGGTAATATGTGGGTTGGATAAATACATTTTAAATTAATTGGCTGAAAAATCCTACCCCAAGAATTCCGGGCCTGTCACTGGCACAGTTCTCTGGTGTAGTAATATAGGGCTTGCTCACCTTTTTCTCCTCTCTAACCTCTTGGTATACAACATTAATTTTGACTGGTAACTTGAAAGACATATCTACCAAATCTGCAAATAACAAAATGCGGAGAGAGATATAAAATGGGACAAATGATAGAAATAATGTTCGAAATGACTGAGCTATAACAAATGGATTTAAAAGAAGACTATGACATTTAATAGAGATACACAGGTATCTGCATTTAGGTTTAAAGAGTCAACTAAAAATGTCAAACAATTAGAGAAGAAGGGACAGTAACTGTCTAAAAGCACTTAATATAAAAAAATCTGATTTCAATTAATCTCAAGACAATATATGTGGACAGTGGGATGGGCTGCTAAACAGTTAATTCATGCACTACACAGGTGCCATGCTAATCTGTGGAACAGGACGGCCCCACTCTGGACTAGCCAGACCACGCTGGGAGCACTGCCATCCACTCTCACTGGCACCTCTTAGGAGGTACTCTGAAAACGTAAGGGGCTTTCAGATGAGGACAACCAGGAATGGTGAGGCCACTAAAACATCTAACTTAAGAAAGGGCTGAAAGAAATGGGGATGTTCTACCTGGAGAAGAGAAAGTTAGGGGAGACATGCTGGCCATCTTCAAATGTCTGAAGGATTGCTATGTTGAAGAGGGAGTAGAATAGTCGTATGTTGTTCTAAAGGGTAGAACTAAAACTAAAGGAGAGAAAGTTATAGGGAAGACATTTTAGTTTAAAAAAAATAAAAGCAAAAGCAAAAACCCTTTCCAAAGAAGAAAGCCATCAGCAAATAAACAGCACTCTCCCGGGAAGGCAATCGTCCACGTTAGGAAAAATGCTAGAATCTCTTCCAGCGCTAAGCCTCCCAATAGCAGAGCCCCTGAATGTTGCTTTGGTTTAAACGAGCCTCATGTGTTCTCAGTCAGGGAAGTCATGTTGGTCTGGGTTGCTCATAGAAGGAGGCAGAACCTCCCCACCACATGAATGAGGTAATCCCTTCAAAGCAGTCCCCTGAGGTGGTTGCATTCTTATTCTAGAGCTGCTAGTGCTAAAAATATCACTGAAACTCTTTTAGAATGCCTTCAAAATCAGTTTTAGTCACCTAAGAAATAACTTCGTGGTTCACAGATATAACTACTATATTGCTGGTGGACAAACCACGATCATTTGATAAAGGTGGAGTCTAGTCCTCAGCGCGTGTCCACTGATGAACCAAACAACTGATCCACTTCTAACCAAAATCTATTATTTGGCTTGATCTTTCATTTTAATCAAGCTCAACTCCTGTTAATGTCTAAATGATTTAAAAAATCTAGACACATACTAAATTTGACACCAGATACAAATTAATATAATCCAGGCCAGTAGTGCTGAACCTATGGCAAGCACGCCTCAGCGGGCTGCTTTTCATCACTGAAAACTCTAAAGCTGACCTAGGCTCTTAAATGTTCAAAAAATATAAAACTGACTCCAATAAAAGTAGTATGATCAGAGTAAGAATATAACCTCCCAAGTTTATTGCTTTGAAGGAATATATATATTTATATATATATGTATTTTTTTCTATTTTCAAGAAGCATATAGCTTTATAGAGTATTTCATGTTTTAGCTCAGTTTTAAAGACCTCATAATAAATCAGTAGTACAGGTGTTTTGTGTGTGTGTGTGTGTGTGTTTTGCGCTTGTGTGTGTTACTGGGAATTTAACCCAGGGCCTTTGCACTGAGCTATATCTGTAGCCTCTTCTAAATTCTGAGTCAAGATCTTGCTAAATTGCCCAGACTGGACTTGAACTCAGGATCCTTTCAACCTTAGTCTACTACGGAGATGGGATTACAGGCACATGCCACCACACCCAGCTCAGATCTTTTTTTCTTTTCCATGTTCCTGAAGTTGTTTTTGTTTTTTGAGACAGTTTCACTGTGCAATTCAGGCTGGCCTTGACTCACTACGTAGCCCAGGCTGGCCTCGAACTCATGGCGATCCTCCTGCCTCAGCCTCTCAAGTGCTGGGATTACAGGAATGTGCCACCAAGCCTGGCTCGCCTCTGAGTTCTTTCTTTTTCCCCCAGTACTGGGAATTGAACTCAATACTTTGCGCTTGCCAGGCAGGTGCTGTGTCATTGAGCTACATCCATGGCAAAAGTTCACTGCATTTTTATTTTCTGTTTTTTTTTTTTTTTTTTTTTGTACCAGAAATCAAACTCAGGATCTTGTGCTTGCCAGGCAGGCACTTGTGCCACTGAACTATATTCCCAGCCCTCCTCTGAGTTCTTAAACTTGGTTATTATCCTCATTTCCAGAAACAGTGTTCTTCCAAATAAAATGGGTTTTTTTGTTGTTCTTTTCTTTTGGCGACAGGGTCTTGAACTCACACAATTCAATTCTCCTGCCTTAGCCTCCTGACTGCTGGAATTAAAGGTGTGTGCCACCATGCCTGGTCCTCCACTTTTTAAAAAATCAAGACAGATTCTAATTATTGAAACCATTCTAACAAATGGTTTCAAAAATAGAGAATTTTTTCAAGTTCAAAACATTTTTTTGAGTATTTCACTAACATATATTTGAATGTAAAGTGAGTATAGTACACCATAACATCTTTTTGTGGAAGGATCAATGTATCTTTTCCTTACTACAAAAGTTCTAATCTATTTTTACAACTCATAACTAAAAAATTTTAATCTCCCTACATATATTATCTTCTACTATGAAAGACAATTTAAATTTCCTATTAGAAAAAAATCTAAAATCTTATTTTATAGTCCTCAAAATATACCTATTAATTTACAAACATTATTAAGGATGCTTCCAAAACTAAGCATGGTCATCACAGTGAGAATTTTAGTGGAAGTTAGTTTGGCATCAGTTGGCTTGTTGTCTTTGTAGTATCTGTATAATATATAGTCATCCACTTTTTTTTCTTTTGTATTTTAACAGAATGCCTGGTACCCAGTAAATAAAGTTAAGAACCTGTTAAGAACTGCAGTGAAGATTTTGTTCTTTACAGATTGCAGCAAGTCTGAGTTGAGGAAGTTCTGACAGATGCAAAATGTACACCTGTTGCAGGTGCACATACAGCGTAACCGGGCATGGCTGCGAAAACACACAGAAGGACAGGATTGAGTTCTTACTTATAAATATGGCACAGGTTAGGGTGTGCCAACTTAAAAAAAAAAAAAGATTTAGGCATATGCAACACTCTTTGAAGAAAGGAAAAGGACAGTGTGGGGCATGCTAAAGTTGTGCAGGATTCCACATTTACCAAAAACATAATAAACAGTAATAGCTTCCTCCTCCCTCCCTATAGAGAATCTAGGGAAAATTAGCTAACACTTTTGATTTTTTTTTTTTGGAGGGGGGATGGAATTATTATCATATAAACTTCTGTGGAATAAATATGCACAGCAATAGATGGCACCCTCATCTAAATTAATAAAAACAAAAATCGAGTAAGCCATAGCACCCACCAAAGTCAAGGTTTGCTAACATTTAAATAACCACCCCTCCTCCTCCCTCAGCATACACACATGTCTGAAAACCAGGAAGGAGAAGAGTAACAGTTACAAAAAAGTCAAAAGACGAGTGTATTCAAATAAGATATGAACAGCGTTGTCTTTAATTCAAGCACCCTGGTTCCCAAAGGAAATCAAAGTGCTTCATAAATTTCCACTCGAACAAAATACAGGGTTAATTTCATCTGCTACCAAAACACAGCAGCTAAGTATGACAGCATGAAACTCTGCATAAAGATGTAAAAATCAAAAATGGATCCAATTGAAATTAGATGTGAAATTTAGGGAGGCTTTCTGACTCCTTTCTGGTTGAGTGGAGTTGCACTACTAGAGCAGGGACACGGGCAGCCCATTTCACCTAGGCCCTAACTACCAAAGTAGAGGTCTCCAATGACTGCTCAGTGGTCAGAACCACTCAGACATACAAAGCCATCACACCACCCATGGCTCAGAACCACTCAGAAGAGCGCCACCTGATAAATCAATGCCATCACTTCCTGTAACACCTGATCATATTTAGAGGTTTCTCAGTCAAAGGACTGGCCCGATCTGACTTGCATTAGCTTGTGAGATATGATGAGACCACAGCACACGGTAGCATGGTTGTGGAGATTAGCAGCATCCCAATAATGCCTAATTCCCAACATGAAGAAAAACAAGAATTAATTTTGAGAATTAATGCTCAAGACATTCCTTTTTAAAACCTAACTTGTGATGGTGACTATATCATTGCTACTAAACTACTATCAGCTGTCATACTGGAATTCATCTGTTATTTCATAAACTGAATCTGACTCTTTAACAAACACGAGGCTCCACCCACCAAAAAGGAGAGATGCAAAGTATGCTTAGCAACAGGGAGATTCTTCATGAGAAGTAGTTTGGGATTAACCATATGAACAAATATTCATGTATGTACATTTATCATATATACGCACACAAGAATTATAGTACAGTGTTTTAAAGATATGGATCTAAAACACAGTTGCAGATTAAAAAGTACATTTACATCATTAAAGGACACCATAATATACAGTTAGGCAATAAGCCTGACCAAGCAGTGCGTTTCTAGATAATTACTAAATGTTAATTATAGCAAGAAAGGAGACTTGGTCATCCTATAAGGAAATGTAAACAAAATCCCACAGAAGTCATAAAGAAAAAGTAACTTACAAAGCAGTTTTTAGAAAGACCCAGATTTTTCTCAAATTCTCTATTCTATCAGTGTTGCCCATGTCTCGGGAGAGTCTGTCTCTGTAATGATCCTCTCTGTAGATAACATACACGAGAGTTTTAAAGCAGAGGTAAAACATAAATAAGGTTTTGCTTATCTTATATTAATAGGAATGATTTGTATTCCAATACATATAAAAATTCAAAGGTTTGTTGTATTTTTTAAAGCAATAGTTAAATGAATAACAGTGACATTAACTGATTTTAAAAATCTGTACAAATTAAACACCTTTCTGGAAAAACTCATTCTTGATTTATAGCAATGTTTAATCAGTTTATTTTATACTATAGTTTTCATGATGAAAAATATTTGAGAGTAACTTAATAATAAAATAGAATAAGCTATGAGGTCCTGAGAAACGCACTGCCTGAAAATCTTGTAACAAAACAGAACTTACACAAACACTCTACTTGAGGAAAATGCCATTAAGAATCATGCAATTTTAAAGCAGTTAGTAAACTACAAAGATATCCAGTTATGTGCCTGCACATATGCATGTATAGATATATAATAAATGTACATGAAATTTGAGGCTTATAACAGTTAATGCAAAACATATATATAATGAAATTACAAGTACAATTTTCATAACACTTAAAGACATTCTATATCATGAACTTAAACATAAAATGTAAATTCAACATAAATTAATAAAAGGATTTCAATTTTTCATATATTCCAGTCAATTACTCGACATATAAATATAAAAAAAGAATTTTGTGTATGGAAATGCCTTATAGGCATAAAACAACATGATGTCAACCCTATTTTACTGCAGTAGGATTTTTTTTCTTTTTTCTTTTTTTTTTTTTTTGAGACAGGGTCTTACTATATAGTTCAGGCTGGCCTTGAACTCACTTACGTAGCCAAGGCTAGCCTTGAACTTGCTGTGATCCTCTTGCCTCAGCCTCCCAAGTGCTGGAATTACAGGTGTGCATCACCATGCCCAGCTCAAAATTTATTTTATAATGCTAGATGGGAGACTGTGCTATACTGTACTATCCAGTTAAGAGAGCTACAGGCAGCTCAAAAATATACAAATATTGTCAGAAGCAATGTTTACATTATTTTATTATGGCACCCAAACCAAAATAGCATTTGTTTAAATTTGTGTCTTCTCATTACAAAGTCTCTTTCTGTTGCTGAACAACTTCTATATGACAAGATTCCCCTCTCATGGCTAATAATGGCATGCAATGTTATTATGAACCATGCAACACGAAAAGGAAAACAGAGCAAGTACTTACGGGTACATGGCCATTGTTGTCAGTTTAACAAAGATATCTTTACTGGGTGCATCAGCAGTATTGCAAGTGAAGGCTTGAGGTGGAGGCATTTTGTGTTTCCTGCAGAAATCAGTAGGTGAGATACTATATTCTTGTTTTACTTCATGCAGGTCTGATTTTGCAGCTACGATTAAGCAGGGTATTCTGCTATCCATAAAGTGTTGCTATGGAATAAAAAATGAAGTCAAAACTGATGACAAGTTAAAGAATTACTATTTGATTAAATGTGAACTAAAATCTTTCTCTATATAGACAAAGTAACAATAGTTTCAAACACAGAAAATAAATTTTGAGGCAGTGTGGTTATAGTGTAGTCACACTCATAAAATAAATATGACTAGGACCATTTTTCTAATGTAGGTAACTAAACTATTCCCAATTTTTTTTTTTTTTTTTGTTCTTTCTGAGACAGGGTCTCACTATGCAGTTCAGGATGGCCTTGAGCTCACTTTGTAGCCCAGGCTGGTCTTGAACTCACAATGATCCTCTTGCCTCAGCTTCCCGAGTGCTGGGATTAAAGGCATGCACCACCATACCCAGCTTCTATCCCCGATTCTTTAAATTGACTGTAATTTTTAAAAGTAGAAGGACAAAATAATCATTTTGAAATAAAAAGAAATTTACCTATCTTCTATAATAAAGACAACTATTTCATTTTTTGTATTATCTCTGGTCCTTGGTATATACATATGAATGTATGTAAATGTATTTATACAGTTGAAGTCATGCCAGGCATAACTATTTTACAATGTAATACTGTATCTTCTCTTCAAAATTATTTTTAATGGTTGTTTAATAGCGGTTTTTGCTATTACAAACAATGGTAGGCTGCATCTTTATATATACAGCTTTTTTTCTTTCTTTTTGCAACAGGGTCTTGCTAGACAGTTCAGGCTGGCTATGAATTCACTATGTATCCGTGGCTGGCCTTGAACTCAGTGATTCTCCTGCCTCAGCCTCCTGAGTGCTGGGATTATAGGCATTCACCACCATGCCTGATTCCCAACAGTTTTTTTGTCCTTCTAAATCTTAATCTCAAAGTGACTGATATAGTTCCTAAGCCTCTGGCTTACCCCCTTGCTCTGGCTGTTATATCTGAGGCAACTAGCAATATATAATCCATACGCATTCCTAACAGCCAAGAAGATGTTCCCTTACTGCAGAAGTTCTCAACCAGGAATGCATATCACAGTCACCCATGGAATAAAAGTTGTTTTTAAATATGTATGTGTAGCCAAACATGGTGGCGCATGTCAGTAATCCCAGCACCTGGGAGGCTAAGGCAGGAGGATCTCTGTGAGTTCGAGGCCAATCTGGGCCACATAAGCAAGTTCAAGGCCACCCTGCACTAAATAGTGAGACCCTGTCTCAACTAAGTAAGTAAGTCTATTCTCTCTCACTATAGAAAGAAACTAGAAACTTTAGACATACAGTAAAGATGTATATATTTTTCAAAAGGTCCACAAATGATTTTGTCACGTTCTTCCGATTAGAGTTACCCATCATGCTCAGGGAGGATCCAACCAGAAGACAACTAGCCAGCCTTCTTGGTAAGTGGTGCAACCCGTTCCAGGAAAAGTCAGTGCCTCCTGTGAGCCTGCCAGCGTGTGTGCTGAGAATCAACACCCCCACCTCTCACCCCCCATAAGCAACCTGCTGGTTTGGAGGACCGGCTAAGTTGATAGCAACTAAGGAACATAAAGCAACTAAATGCTTGTATTGTTTGGTTTAAAAAAAAAAAAAAAAAAAAAGAAAGAAAAAAGAAAACATACTGAGCCGGGGGTTTAACTCAGCAGCATAAGTACCTGCCTGGCAAGTGGAAGGTCATGAATTCAATTCCTAGTACCAAAAAAAAAGAAAGAAAGAAAGAAAGGAAAACATACTGAAATTCTATTAAAACTCCATACAAAGTTATACCGAGTCATGTCACATAAGAACAAACCTTAAAAATCCTGACACAGTATTCAAAGGATTTGGGATTAGTGACATCATATACCAGGCACACAACATCACAAATGATCTCAGCCTCAGTCAGAAATTCCGATTCTGAGATGTCATGCAACTTGTAAAAAGAAAAAGATAAATAAGAAACATAAGTATCATAATGTTGACATATAAAGCCACAATGTTTTATGATTTGTTCAACTGGAGTTCCTAATATGAAAGCAATACTTAAGTATAACTTTTTAAACCATTTAAAAAAGTAAAGATGCCAATAAGTATCTTCTGATTTTGTAGATTAAAAATGGTGAATAAGATGGTCCAGAAGTTCATTTTTAGTGAGTATTGTGCCTTGAACTGGCCCTTTCCTCACTGTCTACACTCAGCAGATAAGGAGACAAACCAGGACGATTAAATCAACTGCAAAGATAATATATGTAAGTCTTCAGCCCAAAATTGGAACTCAGATATGAGTGTCAAGTGTATTTTTTTCCACCTCACTTTTTTCCTCACTAATCAAAAATGCAAAGCAAATGGCTCTTGATACAAAGGTCATTTTGTTCTACTTTACTGCCTATTCTTCTCAGTGTTTACTGTAAAACTTTTATAGCGATGAAGATGGAATCCAGGGCTTTGAGCATGCTACACGAAAATTCTACCACCAAGTCACATCCTTAGCCCTACGAAACTTCTTAAATATCCCATCTATGATATGACCATGACCCAACAAGAAAATTCAGTACTGAACAATACAAGATAGTGTACACTGTTGGAAAAAGACAAAAGGGGCAGTACAGGGCCAGCAGTGACTCAGCAAGTTCCAAATAAAACACTATTTATTATGGCATGCATAGTCAGAGACATGAAAAGTATGACTAGAAAACAACAGTGTAAAAATAAGAACACTGGAAAATCAGCCAACAATGTTTATTAAGTACCAAATATTTAGAACTATATTTACAGAAGAAAAATAGGAGCTTTCAAATGAGGTTTAATAAGACAATGATGACTCTATCAGAAAGACTAAATAAAATACATGTTCACATTCAATGAAAGCACCTGAAAAGGCAAACTATTTCCAGCATGGAGAGAAATTTTTTCTAGTGTTTATTCTTAGGAGCTGTTTCTTCTTCTTCTTTTTTTTAAGGCAGGCTCTCACTATGTAGCCCAGGCTGGCTATGAGCTCTCAGTGATCCTTCTGCCTCAGCCTCCTGAGTGCTGGGATTACAGCCTGTGGCACCACTCCCTTCTTACTGAGGAGCTAAATGAATGAAAAATTTAGGCTCAGGAAGAATAAGCCACTGCCTGTGATCACACAATGAATCAAAGTGGACCAAGGTTGAAATTGAAATGACTGGGTCCAAGAAAAACATATAACTTCTTTCTAATGTATTTCACAGTACTTAGATCCTTCCTTCATACTTTTTTGTTTGTTTGAGACAGGGTCATGCTATGTAGTTCAGCCTGACCTTAAGCTTACTATGTAGCCCTAGTGGGTCTTGAACTTGCAGCAATCTTTGAGTGCTGCAATTTACAGGTGTGTGCCACCACATAGGCTTTCTTCTTTCATACATCTTTTTTTTTTTTTGGCACCAGGAATCAAACTTACAACCTTGCACTTACCAGGCAGGCGCTTATGCTGCTGAGCTAAATCCCCAGCTCCTCATGCATCTTTTTTAGGTTATTCTACTCCCTACTAAATAGATGAATGTAATTCAGATGATAGATGAACTAGAAGCACCAGCACTGTTTTCAAATTAATTCTAGTCAGAAGTAGCAGAATTTTGTTTTTATTTTTCTTTTTTTTGACAAGGTCTCACTATGCAGTTCAGGCTGGCCTTGAACTATGTAGCTTAGGCTGGCCTAAAACTTGAAGGGATCCTCCTACCTCAGTCCCCCAAGTGCTAGGATTACAGGTGTGTGCCACCATGCCTGACTAGAAGAGGTATTTTTAAAACAGTTGGGTGTGGTGGCACACACCTGTAATCCGAGCACTCTTGAGGCTGAGGCTGAGGCAGGAGGATCATCATGAGTTTGAGGCCAGTCTGGGCTACATAAGCAAGTTCAAGGTCAGCCTGAACTACATAGAGAGACCCTGTTTCAAAAAAAAAAAAAAAATCAAAGTGGAAGAAAGAAGCCAGGCAAGGTGGCACATCCCTCAATGGGAGAGGCTGAGGGAAAAAGACTGCTGCGAATCTGAGTCCAAGCTGAACTACATAGCAAGATCCTGGGTCAGAAAAACAAACAAAACAACCCTCCAAACAAACACACAAAGCCGGGCGTGGTGGCGCACGCCTTTAATCCCAGCACTCGGGAGGCTGAGGTAGGTGGAGCGTTGTGAGTTCGAGGCCGGCTTGGGCTACAACGCGAGCATAAGGCCGGCCTGAGCTACATAGTGCGACCCTGTCTCAAAAAACCAGGGCTGGAGAGTTTGGCTCAGCGGCTTAAGTGCCTCCCCCGGCAAGTGCAAGGTTGTGAGTTCAATCCCCAGTGCCGCAAAAAAAAAAAAAAAAAAAAAAAAAAAAAAAAATAAAAAAAAAAAAAAAAAA
>RJWM01046618.1:0-12253 GCA_004363535.1 Dasyprocta punctata
AGAAACTAAAGGAAGTAAAGGCAAAGGCCTGCAAACCATCAGGAAGACATGATGACTGATACGCGTGCCATGCCTCGATTTACAGCAGTGGCTCCTTACATGCCTGAAAAATTTAGTTCGAACGGGGCACAGAAAAGCAATTCTTTTACCAGAGCCTTATCACATAACATCATTACAAAGGACATGCCGCCACTGGAAATGAATATTACATCCTTTGAGACACACGCTGAGTATCTCAAAAATATACTTGCTTATTTATGAGAATGTGTTTCTCAAACAGAAGATGGAATGTATATTTGCAGGAGCTCATTTTCTTTCCTTCTAATGACATGGAAATCACTTTGCCTTTATTTTGCCAACTTCCTCTTTCAGAGGTTTTTAAGATGCCGGTCTTAAAATAGTTATTGTTTCTATTGTATAGAAATAATTTTCTCTTTGTGAGGAGTCCATGCGTCAACATTCTATAAGCAATAATTTATATTTCTATTGATAGACTAGAAGTAAGTATTAGGATACTCATTATAAAAACAATCCCTTCATATCTTTCAACTGCTTTCAACTGGCAAATTCCATAAACCCTAACTTCTATGCTGGATATAATTAGTTCTTCTGAGCATCTTCCCCGCTCCCCATCCCCGCTGCCTTTTTTTCCCCTCGTGCTAGGCATCAAACCCAAGGGACACCTCTTCTTAAAGCAATAGTTTTTCATAGCATCTGTAAAGGGATACATCAGACAACAAATTAGTCCGAATCTTGTGAGATGGAGTCTGTTGTTTCCTTGTGACCTAAACACTTTTGTGTCTTACTCATCAGATTGACAGGCACTTTTTCCAAATAAAGTTGGCAATTTGATGTGTAGTTTTTAGAAGTTATTTGAGTAAATAAAGCAGGAAATAACAAGAAATCACTTTGTAAAACAAAGTAAGCTACTCCAGGTAGCTCTAACTTTCTGTGAGAATCTGTTTCCCTGACTCCTATTCTGATACAATGCTAGCCTGAAAATGAATTTCGAAAAAACGCATTCAATTTTCTGTTTGAAAGAAGATGCAAGAGTAACATTCAAAAGACTTCAAGACACTGAGCACACCAAGAGGCAGGATGGTTAGCTTTCAATCACTATAATGAAATACCCATGATAATTATAAAAGGTGTATTAGGGCTGGGAGTTTGGCTCAGTGGCTTAAGCGCCTATCTGGTAGGTGCGAGGTTGAGAGTTCAATCCTCAGTGCCACAAAAAAAAAAAAAAAAAGAAAAGAAAAGAAAAGGTGTATTAGCTCACCATTCTGGAGGGTCCAGTTCAAGATCAGATGGACCCATTACACTTGGCCTATGGTCAGGGTGCCAGATGATGATTCGGGGAACATACGGTAGAAGAAGATGCTCACCTCTTGACCAGAAAGTATAATAGAAGAGAGCAGAATCACACCATCTCCTATGGGGGTGATTTCTCATAGGACCCCACTTCTAAATGTCCAGCCCCTTCCACAATGCCACCATGGGGACCAGAGTGCTTCAACTAAATAGAAGTCATCTGTGCTACCCTCTTGTCAGATACCCATCAACCCCACTTGGGTGCAAGAAAGAGGCTAACTTTTGAATCTTCAGTGTGTCTAAGAGTACACCAAAATGTAAGCTCAGTGAGAATATCCACCACCAAATCCTATAGTCCATAAAAGATCCTGCCAAACAGTACAATATTTAGTGATGGGTGGACAAAAGGAAAGAAAAGGGAGGACAAAATGGAAGGAGAAAGGAAGGAGAAATAGAGCAGTAGATTCAGATTTTCTGGATTGACAAGTATAATAGTAACTGTTACTGAAATAACATTTGCTGGTGCGATCACTGTGTATAAAGAGATGCAGGGCAGTTAAGAATATTTATCACAACTGTGCTCAGTATTTCAGTTTAGAACTAGGGATTAAGCCGGGTGTGGTGGCGCACGCCTTTAATCCCAGCACTCAGGAGGCTGAGGTAGGCGGAGCATTGTGAGTTCGAGGCCGGCTTGGGCTACAATGTGAGCACAAGGCCGGCCTGAGCTATATAGTGTGACTTGCCTCAAAAAACTAGCGCTGGGAGTTTGGCTCAGCAGCTTAAGCGCCTGTCTGATAGACACAAGGTTGTGAGTTCAATCCCCGGTGCCACAAAAAAACAAAAAAACAAAAAAAAAAAGAACTAGGGATTAGTAGGACTAACACCTTAGGTACGGCCTGAATTAAAACCCATGCTGAGTGACTTCAAGGGTAGGTCTCCTCTGCTCTTTTTGTCCAGGGAGAACAAAGGCTGGTGCCTGCCTGAAGACCACACAGACCTGCTCAGCAGGATCTCACAGTCTAACAAGGGACCTAAGACTTAAGTGTGTAAGTACAACACATCTAAATGGACAAGAGTGCAAAGAAAGACTTACCCAGAAAGGGCTGCATACTATGGTCAATTACTTTAAAGTGTGGGATATGGAGTTGCCTGAGAAGGCAGCATTTTCACCTGACCTGGAAAAGAGACAGGTTTAGAGTTTAGATGTTACATGGTTGTCCTTTCAGAGGCAATTGGATTGTTGGGCAGA
Organism: Dasyprocta punctata; assembly: GCA_004363535.1. Classification (NCBI taxonomy): domain Eukaryota; kingdom Metazoa; phylum Chordata; class Mammalia; order Rodentia; family Dasyproctidae; genus Dasyprocta; species Dasyprocta punctata. The sequence continues at coordinate 2,561 of RJWM01046618.1, forward strand.
CTGACCTCTTCCCTTTCCTATATAGAAGAAGAACTGGAGTTAAGGGACGGGCAGAGAATAACAGAAACCAATGTAAAACTCCCTCTTCCTCCTCCTCCTCCTCCTCCTCCTCCTGTGTTCCCTACGTTCCTTGGCAGAGCCAGAAATGGCCATGTGTCTTGGTTACTTTTCGCTTGTTGCCGAGACGAAATACCTGACACCCAAAATTAGGGAAGGAAAGGCTTATTCTTACAGTTTCTCGGGAGTTTTAGTCCATACTTAAGTTGGCTCCAAGATAGCATGGCATGGCGGGCCTGCTGTTCATGGCAGCTGCAAGCTGCAAGCCGCAAGCCGCGCTGGTGAAAGACAGAGAGAGAGAGAGAGAGAGAGAGGCAGAAGCGGAAGACCCGCCTTCCTTTACACTGTATGTTGGCTCCACCCTTGGGCGGGTACAGCAAACCGAACACAAGCAAGCGCCAGACTTAGCCCCATCAAAAGTATGTGAGGACTTGGGGGTACATAGTATACCCAATACACCATGACATTATTAAATCTGAGTACAACCTTCATTCACATTTTATGACTTCAGAAGAAATAAACCCCAAACCTTACTGTCCCTTTTGGTCTTGGTTTAAGAGCACACATCAACGGTTGAAATGGAATGAAGCACGACATAACCCTACTATCCCAGACTCATGGATCAAGTCTCTCATTTCCTTACGACCTGAAAACTCTTTGTTTGAATCATTCATCAGGGGCTTTCTCTAAATAGAGGTGGCAGTTTGCTGTATGGTTCTAAGGTTATTTGGGCACTGAAAAAAAGGAAATGCAAGAAATTTCTTTGTAAAACAAAATAACTTTGTCACCATTGTTCTACCGCAAGTAGTGATATCTTCATGACTTAACACATGACTTGAAGGTCACACAACTGTAGTCTGAAGATATGTTGAGTTTGTGTTTTGCCAGATTCTCAGGTTTTAAACCCCAAGCATCCTGTGTAAGAAAGCAAAGCAATAAATGGGAAAATGTCAAGAGGGTTTTGCTTCCAAGAAGGATAATACGATGAGCCACTATTTTAAATGAATCCATGGAGATTTGCAGAGTTTTAAAAGGGACCATTTAGTTGCATAATAGTGACTCCTTAATTTTATAGTGTCTGGGACAAGTAGTTGCTGTGAAATGGCGGGAGGTAAATGGTGCTGAGTGATGCTGAAAGAAGAACAATAACTCAAAAATGCGAGGAGGAAATTGGTGTACTGGATTCTGAAATAAATCGCAGTCATCAGGAACACCTCACTGTGCCTGGGAATGATCTGCCAAGCGGAAGGCACCGCAAGTGCGGTCGTGAGAATGGTGGGTGGAGCAGTTTCAGTTTCAAGAAAATATCTTGACCAGAAGAACGCTCTAAATGCACAATCAAGAGGAATGGATCATCCTAGGCCTCTGCCTTCTGCATATCTATTCTACTCGGAACTGTTTTCTCACTTCTACAATGAACTGCTGCAGGTAAATTAAATATGACATGAGTTAACAGGATTTTCCACCAGGATGATTTGGCATCACCACCACACCTACAGGACAACCAACAGTGTCTGGGGACATTTTCAGTTGTCATAATTGAAATGGTGCTACTAACACCCTGGCAGTAAAGGTCAAAACGCTGCTCAGCAGTTTCCAATGGGAAAGTCCTCCTTTCCACTCCAGTGAGGAATTATGCAACCTCACATGGCAATGGTGCAAGCTGGGGATATAGCTCAGTGGCCTAAGTGCCTGCCTTGCAATCTCAAGGTCCTGAGTTTGATTCCCAGTACCAAAAAAATAAAAATAAGGCAATGGTGTTAAGGCTGAGAGCTTCGTAGTTTGAGATAAATTTTGGCTTTCTGTTTTTCAAATTATTTAAGTGAGTTCTATTCATAATGACTTTCAAGAATAAAAATGGAAACTTCGATTGTAGGTAATAGATACCTCTGATATCTATGTCTTGCAAATGTATGAAAAATACATTAACCTCCCTAATTCCCATGTTGTGGCTATCTATTGTGATTTTCTGAGAAACACTGTAATCATACTGAAATAAAATCATGATAATTTATCCTATAGTTACCTACCACCCTCCCCCTTGCAAAGTTACATAGCAAAACATAGCAAGATGACAGTATTCACTTATCCGGGATTATTTCTGATAATCTTTGATAGATATGAAGTCTCAGTAAAAAATTATATTTCAGGATCCTGGGAATATTAATAACCACACAGAAATACTGTCAGTGTCAGAGAAAATTGCTTCAATTCATGTGAGATTCTTTGTCAAGATAAGAATAGCTAACATCAAATGCTTGTCTTTTCCTAGTTTTTTCCTCGCTGTTTTGTGTGATTCATTTTGTCTAATACTTATATAAGTTCTGGCAAGATAGACATTAGTATTCTTTTTCAGGGTTGTGCTGTTTCAAGCTTAGAGCAGTAAAGAAATTCATCTGCTAGAGTGACTTCCAGACATGCTTTTCATCCTCATCTTTCCCCTTTTGGGGTCTGACAGGTATCAACTCAGAGATAGCTGAGGGCACCTTTTGGAAAAAGAATTCATAGCACAAAAACAGATTCATCTTAACAGAACAGAAGGATATTCCCACCCAGTGAGGGATTAATTTTCTCTACCATCTCAGCCTGAACAAGAGGTCTCCCCTCCTCTGGCCACAAATAACAGTGGAACTGAATGGAATTTTATGACTAAAATTTCCAATCGCAGTGATCTTACCCTTGTAGAGGACAAGGAGAGGTGGAAGGAGCAATGTCATCAAGAAAGAGAACAGACTATTCTAAGTCTCTTCTGGTTCCACACAAATTTTAGGACTGCTTTTTCTAATTCTGTAAAGAATGTTGCTGATATTTTGATTAGAATTGCATTAAATCTATATGTCATTTTGGTAATATGGGCATTTTTACATTACTGATTCTATCTATCCAGGAACAGGGGGTGTCTTTTCATTTTCTAATGTCCCCTTCAATGTCTTTTCATTTCAGAGTACTACAGTTTTCATTATGCAGGCTTTTCACTTCCTTAGTTAGAGTAACTCCTAGGTATCTAAACTTTTTTTAAAGCTGCCATGATGGAATTGTTTCCCTGATTTCTTTCTCAGTTGATTAATTGTTGGTGTATAGGAATGCCACTGACTTTTGAGTGTTGGTTTTCTATCCTGCCACTGCTGAATTTACTCACCACTTCTAAGAGTTTTCTGGTGGAGCTTTTTGGGTCTTCTAGGAAAAGAATCATGTCACCTGCACAAAGAGAGTTTGAATTCTTTTCTTATTCATCCTTTTATTTCTTTCTCTTGCCTAAGTGCTCTGGCTAAAGTTTCAGGTGCTATATTGAACATGAGTGATGAGTCAATAGGCTTGTTTTATTCCTGAATTTAGAAGAAATGCTTTCAGATTTGCCCCACTCAGTATGATGTTGGCAATAGGTTTGTCATACATGCTTCTAGTCATTTTGAAGTTTGGTCCTTCTGCACTTATTTTTCTAGGGAGTCTTAATCATGAATGGATGCTGGATGGATTTTGTCAAAGGCCTTTTCTTCAACTACAGTAATGACCAAATAAATCCTTAGAAAAGGAGCAAAGCAAAAGGCATGACAATTCTGAATTTCTATTTATACCACAAAGCTACAGTAATAAAAACATGATATTGGCACAAAATAGACATGCTTGTTGCTCAGTGAAATGGAATAGACAATGTAGGAAAAAGTCCCTGTGCACATTCAGCCATCTGATTGTTGACAAAGGGGCCAAAATTACAGGCAGAGAAAAAGATAGCCTTTTTTTTTTTTTTTTTTTTTGTGGCACCGGGCATTGAACTCACAACCTCGCGCCTGCCAGGGCAGGCGCTTAAGGCACTGAGCCAAACTCCCAGCCCTGGTTTTTTGAGGCAGGGTCGCACTATGTAGCTCAGGCTGGCCTTGCGCTCGTGTTGTAACCCAAGCCGGCCTCGAACTCACAACGCTCCGCCTCCCTCAGCCTCCCGAGTGCTGGGATTAAAGGCGTGAGCCACCACGCCCGGCTAAGATAGCCTTTTTAACAAATGCTGCTGTTAAAACTGGTTATTCACACACAGAAGAATGAACCGAGTCCCATATTTCTCACCTTGTATTAAAATCAAATCAAAATGGATGAAAAACCTAAGTATGAAAACAGAAACACTGAATCTGCAAGAAGATAAAACAGGTACAACTTTGAAAGACATAGGCATAGGCCAAGACTTCAACAAAAACCCAGTTACACAAGACATAATGACAAAAATCATTAAATGAAATTATATCAGATGAAAAATCTACACCACAAAAGAAACAACCAACAGAGTGAAGAGACAATCTGAAGAATGGGAAACAATCTTCTCCATCTACTCCTTGGACAGAGGACTGATCCCGAGAAAATGTAAAGAACTCAAAATAAATAGATAAATAAATAACTAAAAGATACTATCCAAAAAAGGGCAATTGAAACAAACAGACACTTTTAAAAAGAAGTATAAATGACCAATATGTGTATGAAAATTGTTCAACATGCTTAGTACTAGACAAATGCAAATTAAATCGACACTGAGATTTCATCTTATTTTAGTAAGAATGGCTATCATCAAGGATTCAGAAGCAACTGCTGATAAGATTATGTGGGAAAATGAATGTTTCTACACTATTGGTGGAAATGTAAACTAGTGCAGCCACTATGAAAATAAATATAGCAGCTCCTCAAAAAGCTAAAACTAGAAATTCCATCTAACCCAGCTCTATCTTTTCTGGGTATCATTCCAAAAGAACTAAAGGGATTATATCACAATGATAGATACATGCCCATGTTTATAGCAGCATGAATGAGAACAACTGAATCATGAAAACAGTCTAAATGTCCATCAACAGATGAATATATTTAAAAATATGGTATACATACATGATGGAGTACTACTGAGCCATGAAGAATACATTTCAGTTATTTGTAAAAAAATGGGTGGGTCTTCAGATCACAATGCTAAGTAAAATAAATCAGACACAAAAAGTTAGATATTACATGGTTTCTATTACATGAGAAAGCCACAATATAGATAATTTAGGGTACAAAATAAAAGACAGATGGTAGGAAACAGAAAGGGAGAAGGAAGCTGGGCATGGTGGTGCACACCTTTAATCCCAGCACTCGGGAAGCTGAGGTAGGAGGATCATTGTGAGTTCGACACCAGCCTGGGCTACAAGTGAGTTCAAGGCCAGCCTGAACTGCATAGTGAGATCCTGTCTCAAAAAATAAGACTTGGAATTTAGCTCAGTGACTTAAGCGCCTGCCTGGCAGGCACGAGGTTGTCAGTTTGATCCCCAGTACAAAAAAAAAAAAAAAGAAAGAAAGAAAGAAAGAAAGAGAAGAAGGTGAGAGGAAAGGGGGAGTAAAAACATCAATATGATGTATATATTATATATTTACCAGTTCCTAACATGAGTGTAATTGTTACGCACCACAAACATAAGATAGAGAGATAGATAGATAGACAGATAGATAGATAGGAAAGAGGGTAGAGAAGTGGGTGCTAAGGAAAGCTATTGGAAAGCTCTCTACTAAAGAAAGATAAATGACCACAGGAACATCCTGAGAAATGAAAATAAGGATCACAAAATCTATGACCTCGAGGAGGTAGAGAAGTGTAGTGATTGGGCTTAGGAAATCTGACTCCAACTGTTTCACTCTACATCCCAGTTGAGTCACTTAGCATATGTGTGAACTTGGACAAAATCATTGATTTGTACACAAAAGCACAAGCCTCAAATGCTGCTCACTTATTTGGGTGGTTTTTATCCCATTTGATTCCTGCGTATATAATGAGGCTCATTTAGATTAGGCTTAAGTCACCCCACTCTTAAACAGAGCAAAGAATTAATTCCAATTCTTTTAACCAAATGTTCAAATATTTATTGCTTACCACAATGTCTTTTTAACAAGGACTGCTTACTCGTTGCTCATACAGATAGTAGGTAGAGGGAGAGAGGAACAGAGAAAAAGAAGGGGAAAGTAACACACACCAAGAATGAGGAAGAAAGAGTTGGTACAACTAGAAGGAAAATGGTGAAAAGTAATAACATGGACGGACAGAGGCATGGTTGGTGGTAAAAGACATATTTATGCCCTAGTGATGGAGGAAATGAGCCTTATGAATTGCAGTATTTCCAATTTAAACAATTTATAAGCTATAAATGTTTACAATGAGTGCAATTTGTTCAACTTATGCTAATAGAATGAAGACAGGGTGTTAGCCATGAAGAGATACTTTACAGATTTACAAATGTGTAATTAATTTTTACTGGAATGTAATCAATTCAAAGATAAATCATTTTAAGAAATTTATGTTTCTAATGAACCTAAAATATGGTTCTGCTTACAAACACACTGGTGTCTGAGTTTGAAATATAAAAACAGGGTCACTGGTCTATGTTAAAGGACACTAAAGAAGAATGACAAATACAAACCTGATCTAGATTATGCTGTGATTAAAAAAATAGTTGTAAAGAACAAGGAACAAATATTGCAAGGAACAAATACATATTTGTGAAATAATAAAATATCAAGTAAAATTATCAGATAATCTTATTACAGTAATGTGACTACATTTTTTAAGTAAAATAGCATTGTGGTTATGTTATAGAATGAGCTTGCTTTTGAGACGAATTTTTATAATGAATGCTTTTATGATGAATTTTTTAAAAAATAAAGTGACAGAAAGCCTACCACTTATATGCATCATTCAAATGGTCCAAAATGACAAAACAAACTAAACACTTATGTACAGACTGAGGAAGTCACAGTGTGAATAACAGCTGCAGTAGGTTCAAAACATCTAACTCTCTAAACCCACAGAGGAAAGATGAAAGCAGTCTGTAAGTTATGCTGCCATGTAGGCAATTAGTTGGCTCTCCTGGAATTGAGCTGATACAGTGTGATAAAATGATCAGGCTCTTTAGGGGAGACTAGAAATGGAGATCAGGCAAACTTTTTTCTGTTCTGAAGACATTGATTTTATGAAATAAGGACAATCAGTAATCCCAAATAAATGTTACATAAATGAGACAAAGGTCCTTAAGATCTGAAGAGGAAGCTAATGTAGGGAAATATGCAAATACAAAATTCCAGGCTAGCAGTACAGAACAGAAGCAGAGACTTCCAATTTCCCATAAAAAGCACCATGTGGATAGCTAACTAAGCACAAAACCTAATCACAGTGCTTAAAAATAAAAATAACAGACTAGAGACGTTATCATTAAGTTCACATCCCAGGGGATGAAAGAACATTCCTCTGCGTCATTCCCTCTGCTTGAGAAGCAGAACACGGCAGAAAGTACTACAGATAAGTCTTAAATCCCTGTCAGCCCCAACACTAGGATGGAAGGATGCATAGTTGACACAGCCATCCTCGACTGTGTAAGGATTGCTTCTAACCAGGTGTTTTGTGAGCTACACTTTCTTCCTTCCCTGTAACTTCATTAGTAGCTTCTGAAAAGGTCTCAGTAAAGAGAACAATGTGCCTTGAAGTACACTGTAGTCCACCAAAAAACCAGGCAGAACAAGTGAAGAGACAGGAGCACCCCTAGCACTGGGGCCACTTACTGGGAAGGCATTTAGTCTCCATTCCCTAATCAAGAAAAAAAAATGCCTTACTCTGGCATAGACATACAATCTAATGCGTAAGGCAGACTCTGCTCAATGAAGCTAAACAATAATGAATATGAGACCACCGAAGTGTGGATGGTTTGGCTGGTGACTGTTTTGTTCTTCCCCTTCACTTTGCTTTGTTCCCCGCACCCACCCAATGGACTGGGATGACTTGCTTTGGGGTCCTCCTTGGTTACCAGGGAGCCATCCTTCAATCCATTCTGACATGGGTACAGTTTAACTATCAGTGCGGTTCCTTCCCCCAATTCCCAGCACTTCAGAGGCTACTTCTGCCTTTTTGAAGCAGGGGAGGGGGCACCCTAGCATGGCTAAGACCAGGTAGGGAGGGATCTGCACACATTTATAACATCCTCAATCCCACAGTTAGCCTTCTAGAAGATTCCTTGCTTTCAGCTGTGCCTCCTCACTGGAACTGCACCATGACAACACCTGAGACTGTCTCGGAGCCCTGCACCAATCACAGGCCTATATCTCCTATATAAACGTCACTCTCTACAGACACCCCTCCGGTTTGTCTGGGAAGTATACTTACTCCCTAACTCCCATGCTGCTGCAGCAAAGGCCTATTACAATATACTCTGGTAGGCTTATAAGGCTGCTTGTGATTTATTTCTCAGGTAGTGTTAACTGAAAAATTCATTGGGATTCTTATTCTGAGTTGTGTGTTCAGAGCAGTTGGTTCAAAAGAAAGAGTTGCCAGGGATTTAGCTCAGTGGTGTAAACGCCTGCTTGGCAGGCGTGAGGTTGTGAGTTTGATATCCGGTACAAAAAAAAACAGTCATGAACACTAGAGGCTGCGGCCATCAGCACTGAAGAACTCCAGACACCAGTAACCAAAAAGATCAGCAGCAGAGACCAGCACTGAGCAGAGTCAATGGCACAAAATGGCATGGATTGTGCAGCCGCCAGCAGCAAAGACCAGCAGCTGGCTGTGTCAACTGTTGGCATCCAACCTTATCCACTGTCATTTGGAGACACCAGGACTACTAGCAGAGCTGTAATTTGCCAGTTCATGATTTCCATCTGTGTTGAGCAAAAGAATCCTAAGCTGATAGGCAACAAAAGTTTGCTAATCATTTAAATTTCAATGTCAGATCTCCATCTCAAAACAGAAACCAGTCAATGTTCAAGTGTACAGAGAGAGGTGCTTTGGCTCCTGCCCTCCTTGTCTATGGTAATCTCATTGGCAAATTCTCACCAGTACACATCGCCTCACCATGAGTAGTCTTTTGAGGTTTTTTGTTTGTTTTTTTGTTTTTTGGTACCAGGGATCAAACTCACGACCTCGTGCTTGCCAGGCAGGCACTTAGGCTGCTGAGCTAAATCCCCGGCCCAGGCCTATAGATTTTAAAAGATCACATCTTGCACCCTCAAAAAATGTTTTAAAGCAAGGAAATGGAACCTAGTACTGGAAGACAAACAGGCTAAAATAAAGGCAAAGAGAAACAGAGAACAGTCTGATATTTAAAAAATAAATGGAAGAAAATTAAAACTATGGTCTAAAATTAAAACACATAATATGCAATAAGGAACAGAAACTTAGATTTAATTTTTACAACTGAAGTTTAAATAAACAATTCTATGGGGTTTTACCTCCTTTGTTTGAAAGTGTGTTTATAATGCAAAGGAAGAAATCAAAGGTGAAATGACGAGAAAGAATGTAATAGCTATGTAACGAAAGGACATAAACTTAACGTAATACTATTCCTGTGTACATAAAAGTTTCAGAATTGTGAGAAAATATCAATCCACAGATTTGGAAGGAAATCATTATAATAAAACTGCTGAATACAAAACAGAGAAAAGATCACAAAGGCGATCAGAGACTAAAGACATCAACCACAAAATAACACAAAATTAGACTGACAGCAGCTTCTCCAAAATAGCAATGGGTGACAGATGTCAGGAGAGAAAAATAAACCCCTAAAGTGTTGACCAAACAAAACCAAACAGTAAACACATAAAAAATTAGTTGGGAATTGTGTTCTCCATAAAAATACTTTTCAAGAATGA
>RJWM01046619.1:0-12270 GCA_004363535.1 Dasyprocta punctata
CATCATTGATTTTAGCTGAGACCTACAAAAGCACCTTTACTCCTTTTTAAGGAGGCAGGCCATGCATAGTTTGCAAGTGGCTTATTTCTCCAATGATTAAAAAGAAAATGTGATACTGAAAAAATTTGTGATTGCCTAAGGCTTATTCACTTTAATGTATTTCAAGTTTGGGTTCAGCTCTTTCAAGACCTGCTCTCCATTTCTGCCTCTAGAAAAAAGCATCTTCATGCATCGTTCACTATATTCAAGTTAGCTTTGGATTCCATACATTCCAGGAACCTCTTAGTTTTCCAGGAAACTTAGAACCCAATCTCCCTGGCCCCAAAGGCCAGGTTTATGACCACGTTGTTCTTAACACTATCACCTGTATCTGAACTTTTTGATAGAGAACTTGGTAGACTCATTAAAGAACCCAATGGGACTTCTACTGTATCTATCATGTTTTCTTATTTTAATCCCAAATGTTGAGTATTGTAATCCAAGTATTGTGATCCCTTTTCCAGTCTTCCCCACAATCCAAAAAGTTATATTTGTAATCCCATTGAGACGTTATTGGAATCCTGGCAAGTTAATTCCAATCTACCACCTCCAATGCAACCCATGGCGAAAGTACAGATCCCAAGACATTCAAAATTAAGGGCAGCCAACGGGTCCTAAGCCCAGTCCCCACGAGGATGTGCAGAAAAAGGCCTTGATCCAAGGCCTCTCCCAGAATTTGTTATCTTGTGAAGAAGGAGGTGGCTCGAGGATGAATGACAGTGAGGATGGTGGGAACTGTGAGTAATTTGAGCTGGCTAGTCAGGTAGGGAGAAAAGCATCTTTGCAAATTTCAGGGAGAATGACATGCAGAAGGATCAGTCTGCATAATTCAATTAGGGTAGCCTTTGAATAGTTTTAGGAGTCTGTTGCTTCAGTTTCTGATATGTGAACTTTTGTGCCCTGGGGACTCATCACCTCTTGCTTTGAGGCTCCTACCCAGCTGACATTCCCGGAGCTGAGTGGCTCTGCCATCCCGCTGTGCTCGATCTTTTACAGAAAGCACTATGTGAGGAAATAGGAGACTGTCTGATTGGCCTTAGAAATCACATATCAGTACTTCAGTTGCCCTTATTTGCAATGTTTAGAGCCAGTTGAAGAGAGAAGGAAATACCACAGTCAGCTCTGTACATATCAGTATGCGGAAAGAAGCCTCACTTTAACTGATGTTGCAGCAACTGTTCTGCATTCAAGGGGAGTCGCTTGAATTGTCTCCTACATTTTCTTTCTTATTTTCACTTACAAAAAGGGGGAAAAAGAGAAAGAAAACCTGACAAATTGCTATGGTTTAAGTGTCTCCCCTGAAAGTTCATGTACTAGAGGCTTTGTCTTGAGTGTAATGGTATTGGGAGGAGACGAGTGGTAGTAAAAGGTGATTACGTCTTATGGATACCATCTGGGAAGGGATCGATGCAGTTTTCAAAGGGCCAGTTAGTTCTTGAGAAAGAAGGTTGTTAGAAAGTGAGGCCACTTCCTGTGCCCGGCTCCTTCTGTACATGCCCAGTACCCGCTCCACGTGTTCTGATGAAGTAAGGGTGGCCCTCACTGATGCCAAGACCATGGTTTTTGGAATTCCCTTTCACCAGAATTCTGAACCAAATAAACCTCTCTTCTTTGTAAATTACCCAGCCTTTATTATCACAACACAAAACAAAGATGCCAGTGTAAATATTTGACCATGTTAAGTGTTGAGGGACAAAACTATTCTCCATTATTTCTTGTGCTTTTCTAACACGTGTGAAATATTACATAACTAATTTTTTTTAAATTTTGACTTTCCCTTCCTACTTCCACATGCCTGAGAATGCTAGCAAGGTATCTTCATTTCTACATTTTAACATCAAATCCTAGATCAGTGCTCTCCAGCAGAACTCTTGAAATGTGGCTGGTATAACGGAAAGGCTGAATTTAAATTTATTCAATTTTACTTACATTTAAATTTAAATAGCCATTTGTGACAACAGTATTGGACAATGTCCTTCTGGAGGAAAAACCTGCGAAAATGAATATATTCCCCAGTGCTTTCAGAGACTGGGCTGTATATGGTAATTCATGTACCATTCCCTTGGCAAAAATCCTCCTGAAAGATTTCCTAACTTAGGAAGAAATGAGTTAAGTCTAGAATTTACTGACAGCAACACTATTCTAAATATTTATAGGCTGGAAGATCCTTCCTTCTTCCGCCATCTCGTGCTTGCCAGCTCATTCCCTCCCAGCTGAGACGGCGGCTTCCCCGCCATGACGGGGACCGCTCGCTGGTAGGCACCGACTTGACAGTGATGAGCAGTACCCTGGGTCTCCCTGCAGCTGCTCCCCATGGGTAGCAGATGGACAATTGCAGAGCAACCTGCAGTCCACAGACAGTTTGCTGCTTACTGCGTGTTTATGTCTCAGTGAACACTGGAGCCCATGCTCCCAGATAAGCTTACCTGATGAAAGTCTGGTCATGGTGATCAGTTATGCTAGTCTGACTTTTAAAAAAAGATATCTAAGGAGAAAGTGCGCTTAACTGATGGGAATCAGGGCAAGGGTATACTGTGGGGATTGTTGGATTTGTTCCCAAAGGATCAATCTGCTTCAGGTCAGAAGGTGGGCATGGAGGTCCCGGGCGCACTTGGTAACCAGCCTCTCGGGACCACTGTGGCGTCACAGTTACTGACTCAGCAAGGGTGTGCTTAGGAATAAGCAGAGATGCAGGTGGTTACCTGCAGGTAAGGAGTCCAGAACGCGTGCTGGGCTTCAGGGTTGCTTTGAGCTGGTGGTATTTGCAAACCAGCAGACGCAGGATGAGGCTGTGTGTGGGGGGAATCAACTGCCATGAGTCCCCCTCTAAACGAGGCTCTTCCTGCCAGGGCCAAAGACTGACTAGTGTCCCGGAGCTAAGTTGATACCAGAATGAGAAATCGCACAGCCATGCCTTAACCAAGGACACCTGCCCTTACAGTCTTTCCCCCTTCTTTCGGAGTCATCTCTCACCTCTTACTGCCCTTTGAAAGCCCAGTCGCTCCCTGTGTTAAGATGGTGAATAGAGCTGCACGTTCTAACCTGTTCCTCGGGCTGCTCTGTGAGCACCACCTGTGTGCCCATCGGCTTTCCGTCACGCTCACACAGTACCATAGCAGAGAGTTGCAGTATAGAGAGGAAACCTTTATTTTGGTTCACAGTTTCAAAACGTTCAGTCCATGACCCATAGCCATGGGCCTGTGCGGAGGCAGCGCTTCAGGGTGGGCACACATGGTGGGGAAGAGCGCTCATTTCATGACCAGAGAGCAAAAGAGAGGAAGAAGCAGGGGCCAGAGGCCCTTTGAGAACCCCAGAACCTGGACACCTCTCACTGTGCCCCACCTCTTGAAGGCTCCACCTCCTCCCAACGGTGCCACCCCAAGGGCCAAGCCTTTAACACATGGGCTCGGGGGACACCCGAGATCCAAGACGCCGCGCTCGGACGCAGCTTTGTGAGTCAGTGTCGTCTTCCCCAGCGCTGGTCTGACACCTGTCTGCTTAGCCCGCGGCCCTGAGCGCTGACCCTGAGAAGGAGCAGGGAACGTGTCCTTCCCTAGCACTGGGGAAGGTGCTGCTGCTGTGACGAATGACCGCAGCGATTTTGCTGACACTCGATGATGAGGGTGCCTAAGATTTAAGGTGCCCACGGCCCCCCTCGACTCTCTGCTGAACTTGGCTCCCTGAGCTCCGCCCTGAAACTGTCTCCGTGGATCTGGGCGCGGGGTCCCAGGGGAACTTGCTGCCCCGGGATCAGGGAAGCCACTCTTTAAGGAACATCAGGGCTGGCGCCCTCTGCATACAGGAAGAGAGAAGTAAGAGTGTGTGTGCTGGGGGAAGGGATTGGCGGGCTGCCCTCACTATCATAGTTTCAGGGGCTCTGCTTCGTAATGAATTTCAATTTTAAGTTTAATATGTGGCTGCCTCAGTGCACCAGAGAGACAGACCTCCCTCCCCACCCGTCACTGTGTCAGCCGCACGGTTCCTTTTGGAAGGAGTAGAATCATGTTAAGCAGCCATGTGTTTAAAATACCAAAACATATTGGCTTTGAATTGAAATTCAGAGATCTGTCCTGGAACAAAATAACTGCAAATAAGTTTTCCCCCAAACACACCTACAGTGCAAACCCGTGTTATTTCCCCAGTGGAATAATGTGCAAGTTTAGGACTTACTAACCTGGGGTTCCTTTCTTACCTGTTCTGGCCAGATTGCTTCTTGTATCCATGAATCAAAATATATTTAGTTACTTAGGTCCTAGACTTTGTTTAGGAAGAGAGAAAAATATATGGAGATTTGAATTTTGATTTTTTTTTAATCTGCTTTCTTTTAAAGGACGTGCATGTTTCCTTTGCCTAAAACAGGACACTCAGGTTTTATTTTAAAAACCAAATGTGGTGAAGGCCAGGCAGGGCCTAGCCTTGCTCTCAGCCTGTCTTTTCTTCGCCTTCTCTCCCCGCCCCCTCCCCCAGGAACCGCTATTCACAATGGATGACGGATGAATTGTTCTGCAGTTTCTGCTCTCTTGTCTTTTTTCTCTTCTGTCGATTTGGTCAAAGACAGCCCAGTGTGAATCAGAGGGGCCAGCTGAACACTTACCGCCAGATATCTGGGACGCTTTTGTATGACAGCATTTCCATTTGAATGTCACCCCTAGAAATGATTAACAGTGACTGTGGCCTTATGTCCTAACTGGAAGAATACTATGATTTTTTTTTTCTGTGTTTTCGAGTTATGGACCCCAAGTGGGAACAGAACAAATCTAATCCATCCTAGGCATTTTCTAGTGAAGGCTGGCAGTCATCTGACCAAGATGGAACATCAGATGCATCTTTAAAACTTCTGTTGTGCTTTTTTTTAATTAAAGAGGGGGGGAATATTAGAAAAAAAAAAACCCTTCACCTTGAAATAACTTCCTGCACCATGTGAAAGTTCAGCTTTGGGAATAAAATCTTAGGGACAACAACAATTGACAAAACTTCAACATCTCAGTCTTTTGTGTTTAGCATTTTCCATCTCAGCTTAACAAGAGGGAATGCTCTCTCACACATTCTTTCCACTGGACTCAGAAGGGCTTCAGAGACGCCGGGGAGCTGCCGCAGCCTCTCCTGGCGCCAGGGTGGGGCCTTGCTCTGCACAAAGTGCTGCATGTTCTGAATGCATTTCCTTGAGGGCCATGGCTGGCAGGAGCTGTGGGACCCCTGACTTCACAGCAGCTGATTTTAATGCCATGAAGCGACTAGACAATGCCATCGCTGCCATATGCAATGGTAATGCCCACCTTCCCATGGGACATAAGAGACGGGCTCCTAGCCATTCAGCTGGATCCTTCAGGGAGGAACACCTGTGAAAACATGACTCTAACCTGTATTAACCCTGTTTCTGTTCTTCCAAATGTTAAGTGTATTCTTCCCAAGACAATAGCATCAAAACACACAAACCCCAGGCGACGGTTTCCGAGTTCTCCTGTCTCTGGCACATTGCGGGGCTAGCCTTCCCCAGTGGCCCCCCATCTGTTTTCCACAAGGCCTGCACTCTGTTGCTTTACAAATGTGTGATGCCAATTGTCACGTACTTTGTCACATGGAATCTTGAAAATCTTTTTTTTTTCCTTCCCACAAAGAGATACTCAGAAAGTCCTTATACTGTGTTAGCAATGAGGTCACTTTGCAAGTTGCCATTATTATGCAAAAAGTCCCCAGCTTTTGCAAGAGTTACCAACTTTCACAAAAAGTTCATTTCTGTCATGGTTACTGGGAAATAAAGGGACATTTTGTCTCAAGCACTGTGATGGTGGTGATCGGGTCCCCAGGTCAGCCCATGGCGGGGCCTTTGGCTGTGAACGGTTACTAGAATGTGCTCTTTCCGGGCACCGTGTGGCTGTGCAGGTGTTTTGCCTCGTGCCATTTTCTTGAGTGCTCACGAGCAGTTTTTCTGGATAGTACTCATCACCATTTCACAAGGGAGCCAGGGGGATGGTACCCACCTTTGTCAGCACCACGTGGCTGGCACTCAGAGTGGAGGTACCGGCCCATTTCAGAACACGCATTCTTTGTGGTTCATTCTCTGGACCAGGAACCACCTGCCCCCGGGGTGGAGAGCGGAGGGAAGATGGATTCTCGTGGACATCATCATTTTTAATACCATACATCTGCATAGGGCCGCTCAGACTCTCCAGAGCACTGCGGGCTAGGAAACTACAACTCTCACCCCAGGGCACAGACGAGGCGAGGGCTGTGCCTGGGGAATGAGCAGAACCCAGAAGGCTCGGTGCAGCCTGAAGTCTTTGAAGCCGCATCACCGTCATCTGCGTCAGAGGCCTGTGTGCTGCTTGGTGGGTGATCAGGCTGGGAGCGGGAGGACAGCGGGAGGAAATGACTGCTTTTATTCTTATCGAAATTGGGATCACTGTTCTAAAGGGTGTGAAACCCTGAGTGGCAGGAGGCCGGGAGGGATCGATGGGAAGAATAGCCACAGATCTGTGGGTCACCCACGGCACGGCTGGCTGCTCCCACCCTCCCCGCCACCCTGCCTGACCATCTTATCTACTAAAAAATATTAAAAGATCACAATTGCTTCCCTCCCACGTTCCTCCAAGAATAGAGATAAAAGGCAGCCTGCCCAGCGCCTGGCACACTCAAGCCCTCCGTGATTGTCCTGTGCCTCGGGCAGCAGCTGCTCACTGGAAGCAGTGGCCGGGCTGGGGCTGGGGCTGGAGACTGGTCCGATGAAGACGCCACCAGCTGCCTGTGGGCAGGCGGCCCTGGGGAATTCAGTGAATTTGTGTTTGGGGCAGAGGAGCCTGGTGCCTTTGTGTGAATGTGGTAATAAAAGCTACAGTGCTTTCTTAATTTACACACCCCAGATTGGCTCCTGTGAGAACTGTGCCTCTCACGGTTGTGCATTTTTGATTCAGCAAGTACTTGTGACAGCTGAGTGTGAACCTGGTGCTCAGCACTCAGAAGGGCGTGCACCCCAAGCCTGGTTTTTCTTGCAGGGCTCTAGGAAGGGGGTATAAGTACAGATTCTAGACTGTGGTTCCGGGGTTGTGCTACTCAATTTTTTATCGCTGTGACAACATACCTGAGGATAACCAACTTAGAGGAGGAGAGACTGATTTATTTTGGCTTATGGTTTCTGAGGTTTCCATCCATGGTCAGCTGGCTCCGTTGCTTCTAGGCCTGTGGTGAAGCAAAACATCATTGTGGAGGGAAGCTGCTCAACTCACAGGAGCTAGACAGCAGGGAGAGAACAGCCAGAGCTGTGGTGCCAGTGGCCTCCTCTTCCTCCTGCTTTTGCTCCAGCCAGGCCCCAGGCTGCTGGAGGTGCTGCCCACATTCAGGGTGGGTATCTCCTCTCAGTTTGCTGTGTCCCAGGCTGCTTATCTCTGGAAACACCCTCACAGATGCTCCCAGAAGCATATATGTTTTACTAGTTCCCTAGGTGTTTCTCAGTCCAGTCAAGTTGACAGTGATATTAACCATCACAGGGGTCCAGAAGGAGGAGGTACCATCTCCTTGGAAGTCCTGGGGAAGGTGCAGGAAGGGGGTGACTAAGCTGGGCATTGATGGATTGGGGGCTGGATGGGCAGCGGCAGGGAGACCTACTAGGGAAGGTTTGGAGAAAAGGGCACACAGGGCTTAGAACCATCTGCTTTGCCTAAAACATTGAATTATGTGAGGAGCATAGTGAAAGCAAAAAGAATTGGCCTGGGACGGTGGGCTGGGGTGAAACCATGGAGAACCATGAATGGTGTTCTCAGATTTCCAACTTGACATTTTTAGCAGTGTTAAAATAGAACCAAGCTGTGCCTTAGGGAGGAGTAACCTTTCAGCAGTGTGTTGGATGAGTTGGAGGAAGGTCTTTGACAGTGATATCTCCCTTCAGAAGTGACTGAAAGCTGGTGGTAGTGGCACATTCCTGTAGTCCCAGCTACTTAAGAGGCCAAGGTAGGAGGGTCACTTCAGTCCAGGTGTTCAGGGCCAGTCTGGGCAGCATGGCAATGCCCCATCTCAAGAATGAATGAATGAGGGCCGGGGATTTAGCTCAGCAGCATAAGCGCCTGCCTGGCAAATACAAGATCATGAATTCAATCCCCAGCACAAAAAAAAAGAGAATGAATTAAATGAATGAATGAATGAATGAATGAACAAATGAAAGAATGAATGAATGAATGAATGAGGAAAAGAAGCAATTGCAGCAGCCAGGTAAGATTAAAATGGGTATTACATGGAGGCACTGTCTCCTTCCTCCAGCCACCCCTAGTAGATGATCACAAGCAAGTTCAGATTTCCAGTGCTCCTGGATTGTTGGGAAGTGCTTGCTTGGGTTAGATAAGATACAAATCTCTGTGTGGACATTTTCTCTTAACTTCCAACAGTGACTTCTAGGATACCACAGCAACATCCAGATTCAAGTCAGCTCATTTATAGGTTTATGTATCTTAGAAGTGAAGGGACAGATGGGGACCTCCCAGGAGACAAAAAGAGCCCCAACTTCAGAAAGAAATGCATAATCCTCATCTTAAAGATGGTTAAAGTGTTATGACTGCAAGTGGCTCCCTCAAGGACCCTGTCTGTAAGGTCCAGCTGTGGGAGAATTTGGCTTAAACGCTGGGGGTTTAAGGGAGGGAGTAGTCTACTACTTGAAAGTCATAAATGTGTTACTCAGCATCAATCTACTGAGCCCACACTGTACACACCACAGGGCGTGGCTGGGATGAACATGATGTGACTTGTGGAGTCCCCTGGGTGGGACTCGAGAACCCAGTGCTCTGAGTCTTTGCTCCACGCCAGCACACATAGGCAGGAAGAATTCCCTGCAGAGATGCTAAATTCCCTGGGTAGGACTTGGCTGAACATTACTACACAGTAGTGTCAAATTTCTCATGACCCCATCTCTATGCACCAAAAATTCCAAGGCCGAGACTGTGTACAACAAGCTCTGTCAGAACAAGATGGCGCCCAAACAAGATGGTGCTCAGTCTTAGACTGTCTCAGAACCTTCTGGAGCTTCTGAAGACACGTCATTTCACTCGAGTTGGGAGAAAACTCACTTCAGCCAACCCCCAGCCAGCATATTCCCTCACCACAGACCTTCTTCATGAACACCTGCTTCCAGTTGCTGGCCTGATCTGATCCTCCATTTAGTTGGCCCAGACCTATTAGGTTGAATACAGTGCAAAGGGGTTTTCCCATTTTGGTGGAGGAGGAAGCTAGTTTTAACTGCCATGTGTCCTGTCAAATTTGAGTTTTGTCTTTATTGCAACCTCCATTTAAAAACAAACCAAGAGCAACCCAAGTAGTGTGGGTTCTCCAAAGGCAACGTGACAAGGTCCAGAGAGCCACGGACTTGGAAATCACATTTTGCTTTTGCTACCAACTGACTTCATGACCTTATTTTCCCTGTGAATGAAATGAGCAGGTTGGGTGGGATTCAGCCGCTGCAGACCGGCAGCTCCGGCCAGCCTCTGCCCCCAGTCATGTTCGTGTGACCTTGACAGTGTTTCTTTTTCTAATTGAACCTAAAGGGCTTTAAAACAGGCTGGCAGTAGGCGATTTGCTACAGGCACCACCTCTCACACCAACCTACGAGTTCCTTGTCTGCCTGGCATTTGACCCCACCTGCCCGCCTCGATTTTCTCTCAGGTGCCTTTCATCTGACACAGGCTGAGAAATTTGGAGCTTCTTGGCACCTCCAGGTCTTTTATGCCTCTGCTTGCCTTGTCCTCTGGACATCGGAAGAATTATTTTTTCAGTGGAAAAAAAAATTACGTGTCTGGTGATAGCCAAAAAGCAAGCATCTGGCTACTCCCAGGCTGGTAGGCCAACAGGTATTACAAGCACTAAGGCAGCTTCGCTTTGCTTTAATATGCTAATGCTGTAGAGAGAAGATGAATTAATATGGGAACTCTGCACTGAAATGTGTAAGACTCTACCTGAAGTGTGGAGGGCGCTGGTCTCCAAAGGCGTCTCTGAACTGGCAGCGTCATTACCAGGGGGACCTTTATACAAGTGCAGATTCTGGGTCTCTGCCCCAGACCTCCAGAGCGAGACTCTGGGTGTGTTTCATCACCTCCACAATGAGATGATCAGGTTGGCACCGTATTGTAAAGTGTGCCACAGAGGTTCGTAAACGGGAGCATGTGTCTGAGCCACTGTGGGGCTCATCGCCCCAGAGTGCGGGGCCCAGCCTGTTTCTGACTCTGCAGGCTGAGAAGGGCCCTGGAATGTGCATTTTTGACATGGCCCCAAATGAGGACCCTCTGCAGGTCTCTGCAATCCTGTTCTCCAGGGACTGCCCCGTGTGGAAAGGCATGGGGACGTGAGAACAGTAAGGGCTGCCACGCTCTGTAAGGAGGTCCGGTGGGTGTACTCGGACTGAGTGGGCTATGTTTGCCGGGTCTGAGGACTCACAGGGAGGCCCATGTGGCTGAAATGGAGTGACAGTGGGGTGGCAGGGAGTGAGGACAGAGGGACAGTGGCGAGCTGGAAATACCATGAGGTTTCAAGTCACCAGGAAGAACTTCACTCCTGCTTTGGGTAGGATGGAAGCCCTTGGGGGTGGCACGATCTGTGTGCATTATGAAGCTCCCCACGGGGCTGTGACAGTGTAGGGCACACAGCGCCTGTGGGACCCTCTGACCAACATCGTCAAGCCATGTGTAACCAGGCCATTGCTCAGACTTCCAGCTGAGGGTTTACAAGAGGGCACAAAAGATTATCGATCTCACGGGAAAGTAACTGCACGAAGCTGGAACTCACCTGGGTTGAGACCCCCGTGCCAGGGAAACACGTGTGGGCAGGGCCTGCTCTAGGTGAAAGGAGAAGGAAGAGATGTACAGTGTGCGGGTCTTACTGGGGTCCAGCTTTCACGAAAAAACTAAAAAGACTTTTTTGCAGTAATTGAGTAATTCAAACACGGGTTGAATGTTAAATAATAGTGAAGAATTGTTGATTTCATTAGATGTGATAATGGTATTGTGTTTACATAAGAAAATGCCATTTTTAAGACAGAGATATGGTTTTGTTGTTGTTGTTGTTGTTGTCGTCGTCGTTGTTTTTGGTACCGGGAATCAAACTTAGGACCTTGCGCTTGCCAGGCAGGCACTGTGCTGCTGAGCACTACCCTGGCCCTGTATTTTTATTTAGAAGTAAAATGATGTTATTTCATGAATGTGATTTAAGATACTTAGGGAGGAGGGCAAAGCAAAGCAAAGGAGCCAAGAAGGTCAAAGTGGGGAAAGTTGCTAAACCCAGCCGGGGCACACGGGGACTCAGGCTTACTGTTCTCTCCTTGGTGGGTGTTTAAACTTGCACAGGAAATGTTGTCTTATACGAAGATGCCGGAGAAGCTAGGATGGAAAGAGGAGAAGCAAAAGGCAAGGCCTAGCTTAAGACTTGTCACTAGTTCTTCCGTATTTTAGGAAGTTATGTGAAAGAGGGGCAAGTCACTATCTCACGGGATACACAGGGGTGACCCTGTGAACTCCTGTCGAGGTGCAGTCTATTCATCACAAGCCCAGCCCTCCATCGCCTGGTTGCTGGACAAGTTCATAAAATAACGACGGGGGTGACGCAGACCAGAAAGATCAGGAAAACTCCTTGGCCTGGTGTTGGGGCAGATAAGTACGGGAGGTCATGGGGCAGAGCCGGAAGTCATTAGCGGCTGTTCTGTGTGGCCACATTCCTGGAGGATTTTAAACCCAAAGTCCCATGAGGCTCCGGTGTGCAGTACAGCTTGTGCACGCAACCACCTCGGAGTGTGCATTTGATCTGTAAACGGGTGGCACTGGAGCGGCTGCGGAGGGAGAACTGTTACCGTGGAGCTGGTTGGTGGCAGCCCTGGGCGGTGATTTCTGCACTGTATTCTCCACCCGACAACCCCGCGGTCTCCTCATCTCCTCCTTCACTCTGCCCCGGAGATCCGAATGCAAGAATTCCGTGACTGCGGGCCGCTCCAGCACTGGAAGTCATTTCTCTCCTTAGCTTTTTCTGCTCTTACTAAATCTTGGAGTTGAAACGTGTTATTCATTTAAATTCCTAAGCATGTACCGCTGAACATCATTGTTTTTAAACAGAAGAGACTGCTGAGCCGGAACATTAGGAGCGTTTAAATCCCTCTTTC
The DNA here is from genome assembly GCA_004363535.1 of Dasyprocta punctata. Taxonomy (NCBI): domain Eukaryota; kingdom Metazoa; phylum Chordata; class Mammalia; order Rodentia; family Dasyproctidae; genus Dasyprocta; species Dasyprocta punctata. Next base: position 12,161 of record RJWM01046619.1, read on the forward strand.
TCATTTGAGTCATAACATTAGTTTTAAAGAAAAGACATACAGCTGAAAATAATTTATATCTGGAGAGGAAACTGAACTTTATGGCTCCTACTGAGTTTTATGGTTCCTAC
>RJWM01046620.1:0-12260 GCA_004363535.1 Dasyprocta punctata
GAAATTTGGATTATGTCTAAACAATTTTTGCTGGTAGTTTAGAGATATTAACTACCAAGTATTTAAGAACACTGTTTTTTTCTAGCACCTGAATAATTCTGTTTGCATTTACATGCACTGCTGACTCACTACATAGCTTTGACTTTTTAAAGACCATGATTACTTAACAAAAACATGGAGAAATGCAAATTCATATTTGCAGTATCCACAGTTGAGTAATGCAAGGCAACATTTTAGGGTAAAAATACATGAAGGTTCCTTTTATTAAAAAGTCCTAAGAAGTAAAAAAAAAATCACAACTTTTCTGATTTTTTTTATGAATTTCTGTCTTTCTGGAGGCCAATATACCTGTTGTGAATGAACTGTACCTTCTGAAAATTTATATATCGAGGCCATGAATGCACTTGGATACAGAGAAAATCTGGGGTAATTAAGCTAATCATATGAGGCCATATTGGTGAGAGCATTATACAATAAGGTAGGATCATGACCTTGTGAGAAGAATCACTGGAGACCATATTCCTCCTACTTTGTCATGCTGTTTCCTGGCATTTTCCCAAGGAGAAACTATGTGGGGACACAGAGACAAACCTGCCCCCTGCAAACCAGAAAGAGAGTGCTCATCAGAAACCCAAACCTCTAATACTATTAAAATTAATTTTTATTTGTTGAGTTATCCAGGCCATTATTTTGTTATAGTAGCTCAAGCAGACAAATATATCACTAAATTAAATTGCTTTCATCTCATGTTCATACAAAGAATATATGTCTAACATATATTACATCCTACAAAAAATCTTTGCACTACAAAGGAAAACTGGCACACTCATATTTTAAGGCATTTATAGTCTCCTGAAATATTACCAGAGAATTACACGATTGCAAAATACGTTAGCTCTAGATATAGGTTTCTTTATTTCAAATTTGAACTGCCATTTATAGCATATTTTGAGTATAATACAGATTCATTACTTGTAGGACAAGAATTATAAACAACCATTTCTGAAACAAAACTTTTACTGATAGACTCAGTAGAGACTGGGGTATGGATACATCACATTATTACTGTCATACTGATGTGTATTTTTTACAAATAATACAACTGTTCTGTTCAAGTAGACTCATAGCGATTCTCAATTGTATTCAAATCTTTACAAAGACGGGAGCTGGCAATCCTTCCTTCAGCAGACAAAGCCTGCAGATATTCTCAAGTTATCTCAAGAAAAAGAATCTCTGTGTGCAGTTGTATATTAAAATGAAGATACACTGTATTAATCTTCACAAGGGAATATGTGCAATAAGTGAGTAATAAATAAGTAATAAGCTCATAAAATAAACTATTTTTAACTGTACATCAGGATTACCATCAAAAACTCTGTCCTTAATGCAAAGCTAAAGAGGAAGCTATGAGTCTCTATTTTCCATGTATCACTGTCATTCATGTACAATGATAATTTATTTTGGATTACTTTATTAAACTGACTCACAAGGAATTTAAGACACTAATAGGACATCAAAAACTATCAAACGGGGATATATGCAATCAACAGAGACAACTGGGAAACAATTGCATAGATGGGGATAATAAGCTACAGAATAAGATCTCCAGGCATACAGATGTTCATTCAAATCATTATACCTGAAATACTATGTTGAACATCTTGTATTAAGATTAAGAAGAGTTATTAAGCAACCCTATTCACCTGTATATGTACTAATGTTCACCCTATACATGCTTCTTTTTCTTTTCTTCAAAAGCTTATAAATCCTAATCATCTGTATATAAATTTTTTAAATCTACTCTTCAGAAAATTTGTACTTTATCATAAAAAATCGATTAGTCTAATTTTTTTTCCAAATTGGTACAGTGGTAGAATTTTGGAGCATATTTTCCAAATGATAAATTGAAGTTATTAATTAAAAGGAAAAGATACATGTTCAAACATGGAAGCAGTCATTGTTCTCATATAAAACTAAATAAGCTATATCCAAAAATAAAACAATCAGATTTCTGGATAAAAGAAAGCAGAGAGACACATACATTTCTATTTTGATTTGTGCTTTTGCTGTACTGTATTGGATAAATGACTTTGAGATAGTCAAGAACAACAATAAAAATGGGCAAGAAGCTCTGTTTTTTATTTTTATTTTAGGTGAAGTAAAATCAATCTAACAAGACTTGTTAAATTCACAAAGGTTAATGAAATGTTATCATAAGAACTGCTACATTTTACTATTTACCAATACAAGGCATTCTGTATTATGCAAAATAAAAGCCATATATTCCATCTTATAACCCACTCTTAAGATATTTATAAAAACTATAATTTATTTAATTTGGGAGACTGAAAGATAACAAAACATTCTCATTTTCAAAACTCAAATTTGATTCAATGGATATGGTATAAATATATCTATGAAACAGAATATATGTGCATATATATATATAAATATATATACATATGTATATCAAGAGAAAGTCTCTATATAGAATCTGCCAAAAAGGTATACATCAGGAAAAATTAGCTATAAATATTTTACTAATAAATATATCATGACATCATGAGATTAACAGAATTTTCCTTTGGCCTCTACAATTACAAGAGGTGCTCAAAGTGGTTCCCAATAACTTCCAGACATTTGTTAGTATGGTGAACTGCTGAAGCGCATATACATATTTTTAGTAGACTCTTTATATACAAAAGAGAAAATTTTCTTTCATCTCCAAAAAAGAGCAAATTATTTGACTTCCAGCTAAGTCACTTTTGGGCTCAGGCTTTAATATGGATTAAGTTTTTCTTTTAACTCTAAGATTTAGTATGTTATGTTCCCCTTCCTGATAAATGCATTGTGAGGAATGGTTGGCAAAATTCATATGAGAATAAATGGGCAATTTTTTTTTTTTTTTTTTTTTTTTTGCGGCTCCGGGGATTGAACTCACAGCCTTGCGCCTGCCAGGGCAGGCGCTTAAGCCACTGAGCCAAACTCTCGGCTAAATGGGCAATATTAGGATGTTATTTAGAAAATTGTAAGTAGAGTTAAACAGATGTAGAGATCAGTGTCTGCAAGGCCCAGACCATACAGTGAAAGATGTTATTTATGCAGAAGCAAGGAAGATAATTGAACAATTGATTTTTATTCATTTGTTTAGTAATGAGTACACTAAATAGTAAATTCCTGGGAGAGAGAGAGAGAGAGAGAGAGAGAGAGTCAGAAAGAAATAGACAGAGAGAATGAGAGAGACAATGTACAATCTTTTAAGTAAACAAAATATTTAGTCAACCAGTGAGAATCTCAAATTCTCCCTACATCATAATTTATCTCTCATCAGGAGTCGCTATTAATGCTACCTAGTATTCACAATTTTAATGAAAGACTACTGGGTTTTTGCAAAATAAAAATAATACCTTAAATATAAAATACTTAAATAGAAATGTGTTTGTTCACTATGGCTTAGGTAATTTAATGAGAAATATAGCTGACATTCCTGTCCTAGACATGCGTATGAAAGTGGCTCATTTAGATGAGTAAAATTGCTAATTGATCCAGGACCCCAACTTTATTTTACACACAACTTCATTGCTCACATTGTCAGCCATTCCCTGCATTCTTAGCAATTTATTCTTGTCCTAGAAGAAGGATTCTTAATGCATTCATGAGATTAAGTATCACCCTCATATGCTAAAACAACCTAATGTTGGAATTTAGCTATAATGAAGAGAATTGGACATTAAGATTGTAAAATTTAGATATATGCTAAAACAAAAACAGGTAAGAATTTAGGGGGACTAACACTATTACTTCTTTATTTAAGGACAAGCATCACTGGCATTAGGAAAACGATAAATTGCTTAGAAGATGAATAAGAGACTTTAGATGTGGAAAACTGCCGAAACGTGTCACAATGCATTCTTAAATCAATCCTGCCTTAACCAAAGACATACCCTAGTCTATGAGCTATATGTCCAGCGTATGCCAAGTTTATATTCTCTTAATTCTATGTTAGGTTATTTTCATTTTGCCTGGAAAGAAGGCAAGGATTAATATTCCATATAATTCCAGTAATACCTTGGTTTATGAATGCTTCTGTCTGAAAATAATTCAATTATTAAAAAAAAGCATTTAGCGAAATTTTGCCACAGTTTGCAAATTACACACTGGTGACAAATCTGCCCACCAATATCTTCCCCAAACAAAGACAAATGCAGTTACCTTCCCTAAAGTCACAAAGCAAATTAAGTTCATAAACCAAGACAATAATGTCATTGTCTTGCTTAAATCTATAGCAACATCTTTATAAATCACTAAGCATTTTTTAGAAAGAAACTAATAAATCTTCCAGTGAGTACCCTTTTCACAACAGATATGATATTAGGAGCTGGAAATGCTTGGTAATCCCTCAACAAACATGTTGTAGCAGTGGTTTTACATAGACAGACCGTGCACAAGACGGATTTTAAATCGTTTGTTAAAAGAATATGGATATTAAGATTTTCCACCTAAAGACCACTATCACTGTTATCATGAAACAATGATTTACACATTTCTCTTAAAAGGTTGCCCCTGACTAGACTTGAAGAGAATTAAAAGTTTTATGGAAATATTCAGTATTATTCCTTGGAGATATTTATCATCCTAGAAAAAAAAAAAACAAATCAGCAGAAATTATTTTTTATTCCTTTTTTACACTGATAATGAAAATGGACCATATACAACTATCCAGACATTTAAATAACATGGAAACAAATGTCATATAAATAGATCCTTGATTAAGATTGTCAAAATCACATTTGTCTCTGACATGTTCTGTGCATAGATTAAAGTTAAGTCCTAAAATGTGTGACTATGGTCACTTTGCAAACCCTAAAGTAACTAATGTGGCTTGGAGGAAACACATTAATCTTTCCATAAATTCATTTTTCTCATTTTAGAATCATTAAGCTTGCATTATATTAATCTGGTCCTCAGTTCTTCTAAAACACAGGAATTTCCCTCTTTGGATTTTAAATACATTATATATGCTTATTCAACTGTTGTAGTTAATATTTTGACCTTTTCATGAGATTTAGGGTAAGTTTACATACTCAGTTTTCTAATTTTTCACTAAAAATAAGATTAGAATTCACTAGGCATAATATGAGATATTAAAATGTTTTAGAATATTATTTCTGCCTCTCTACAAAGGACATGAATATAGTTATAGAAAAAAAGGAGGAAGGATAAATATGATATAAAAAGATAAACAAAGAATATTTACAAATTTAGAACTATATAGTAGGTTTACAGCCACAATGTTATTGTCACACCAATGTTAGAGGTACCAATATTGAATAGTGAAAACTCCACTAGCTAGTAAAGAATACTTAGTAGCTATAAGTGTTTGAATGTGAAAACATGAGGAGAAATTCTAATCATGAATACATAAAGAAGAAAAATAATTTTGCAGAAGTAGCAATTGAACCAAATAAATGTAGGTTGAATTTTAAAGATAAAACAATAAAAAATACTTAAAAAATACACTAACAATCCAGCAAGAAACACATATAGAAAAACTCATTAGAATCAATCTACATTCAAATACACTCCAATGACATCAATATATAATGAAAATAATAGCCTGCTGACCTCTAAATCTACATCCAATGGGAGTATGCTTATAGTTAAAATGAAATGTTTTTTCCTACATAAATAATAGTAGCTGAGAGGATTTACTAAGAGATCTTTCTTTCCAAAATGTTTAAAAATTTTTTTAAACAAAAGGAATATGATGCCAGAAAGACACTCTTCTCTACAAGTACAAAGATAACTCTGAAAACAAAACAAATTGCAAGTCATTTTTGTTTAATTTTACTTGTTTTATGACATAACATCATTAGAGATAAAGAATGTATCGATGTATGGGAGAAGATGATGAATATCAAAATATAGGATCATAATAGAACAAAGAACAGTAAAGAGGGATTGGAAGTATGTTGTAATAGTTACACTATGTGTAAAATGACAGTTCATTCTCAAATGATAATAACAAGCAAAAGACACATATGACACTCTATAGAATTTTGAAAAATAAATATGCAGCCAACTGTGGAGGTACAATTAAGAAAAATATGTAAACTAAATGTAGTTCAAGAAGGAAAGAAGAGCAGAGAAGAAAAAATAAACAACACTAGCAAGATAGCATAATTATTAAGTCATAGCAATTCTCATATTGTATTGGTTTGATCCTGTGTCCCCCCAAGGCCTCATGTAATTTGGACGTGGCTGAGTCTGGCCTTTGTGATTGGTTTGTTGTCTAGTGCTGGTATTGGCGATACGAGTGCTGTACCTGTCCAGGGGTGGAGCCAACGTACAGTGTAAGGATGAGAGGAAAGCTCTCTTTCTCTGGCCAGTTCGCCTTGTTGTTTGGCTGCCACCATGAATGACTGCCCTGCCCTGCCAGGCCATGCTGCCTTGGAGCCAACTGAGTATGGACTGAAACTCCCAAGAACTGTAAGACTCCTTCCCTAATTTTGGGCATCAGGTATTTTGTCTCAGCAACGAGTGAAAAGTAGCTAAGCCATGTATTAAGTGTAAATGACTTCAGATTAATTGTAAAAAAGAAGTAAACAGAAAAGTCAATGAGGTAGAAACTGTAAGACTCCTTCCCTAATTTTGGGCATCAGGTATTTTATCTCAGCAACGAGTGAAAAGTAGCTAAGCCATGTATTAAGTGTAAATGACTTCAGATTAATTGTAAAAAAGAAGTAAACAGAAAAGTCAATGAGGTAGAGAAGATCCCTCAAATGACACAACCAGTGAACCTGTTCTGCTAACAAGTTTAAACATTTACCTAGAGCAGCAGAATACAAATTCTTGTCAAATGTAGATAGAATATTCAGAAAGAGAAAGCCTATAAAAAGGTGGAAAAAATACAAATAAATAAACTTGAGTAAATTGAAAAAATACAAAGTATTAGTAAGACCATAATGAAAGTACAAATGCAAACCAATAATAGGAAGTTATCCAGATAAGTCTCAAAGATTTTGATATTTCAAAGTGTAACTGATTGAAAAACTTTTTTTTCTTTTAGTTCTACTGAAAGACTAGGGTATGGAGAGACAGGAGCAGTAGATAAAGAACATTAAACTTGCTAATAATCTGACACAATCTCTTCTTATGTAAAACAATCTAGGCATTTCTTTCACCACTCCCCTTTTCCAGTAGTGTCTGGATAGAGCAGCAGAAATTTTAAATTTCTTTATGGTAAATATGAAGAAAGGCATTTCAGTTCTCCCCCCAATTCTCTTTCCTTCTCCCATTCTCTTCTCTTCTCTCTTCTCTTCTCTCTTCTGCTCTTCTCTCCTCTCCTCCCCTCTCCTTTCCTTTCCTCTCTTCTCTTCTCTTTTCTCTCTCTCCCTCCTTCCCTCCCTCTCTCCCTTGCCTCCTCAATAAAATACATTGATTAATTTCTGCTGCAATTCAAGACATATTATTTCTATGATGCTTCCAGGGACTTTGGTCATCTTCTAAATCAATTAGACTCACAGCAGAGACATAGAGCATAAAAGCTGTGCCTGCAGATGCCCAATGGGTAACTAAAAGCAGGATAGGATAAAGTTTGGCACATTTGCCTTCATTTTATGTCCATCTCTTTTATTACTTTGAAACATCAGTCCAAATGCTGCTCTACTCTGCATACAGACATGTTAATCACATAAGGAGTGTCTGTTTAAAATTAATAAAAGAAGTTTGATACACCTATAATTATCTAACTTCTCTTACACCCTTCAAAACTGAGAACATCAAGATAAGAGCGACTAAAGCATCCTCAAGATTTGCAGGGGCATCCATTTGCCAGTTTTTTCACAGTCTAATTCCAGAATCCTTCAAACAAAACCTAGAAGTCTCCAGGAAGTGTTCGAAACTTGCACTCACCCTAGATTTTAGGAAAAGAAGAGCCTCAAGCACTAAAGACTGCATCGTGGTTCTGGGTCTTCTCATGGGAAGTGAGCTGCCCTACAAACCATGTGGACTTCTCAGGGGAGCACCTCTTAGGTAACCATCAACCAGGCCACAGCTCCACCAGGATCACCTGTGCTGCTAGCTGTGTGAATACCCAACCTTTGCCTTTATTCGCCTTCTCGATCAGCAATTCAAAAGTAGATTTTTCACTATAAATCTTTTTTGTGCTTATCTCCTTGATTGGTGTTGGGACAAGTGTCCTAGCCATGTTTATTTGGACCCCCGAATAGAGGCCTTTGACTTCAACTCTGGTAAATCTATGACAATTCTTGCTGTCCCAAAATCTATGTGGGCCACGTTAAACTTTGGACAGTATTCTTTCTGCTTTTGCTTTTTTAAAAATAGTTTTCTCCATAAAACACACCTGCCAGGACCAATGCCAGAACAAAAGGAATATAAAAGGAAAAAGAAAATTCACATTTAATCCTTTCTTTTCTCGTACTTGAAAGAATCTGTTTCTTCCTCATTGTATCTATGGATTTCTGTAACTATTTATTCTCTACTTAGATAACTGATTGGTTATAGGCATTCTCTCTTTTGGAACCAGGACTGTGGTCTCACTGCAAATAGCAAAGAGGAATGACATTCATGGCTAAGGTAAGTGAAAGTTTTAAGGTTTAAGTTTTTTTCAAAATATAGCACTTCTAAAAATGATATGTTTATAAATTAACAGTTTATTACCATTCAATTTATGTAGAATTTTTGTCACTTACTAATTACGTATCTTAGTAGCATTTTATATCTTGCTATTTTTTAGTTTCTGCATTTAAGATTATTAACAAACTTCACTCTTCAAGCATACCCATTTTTATAGCTAATGAATATACAATTTTTATGATTTCTTAAATCTCAAATATTTTCTGTTGAGTTCTTCATATTCTCAGCTTTTTTCATACTACTGAGGCTTCATATTGATTAACAGCATCTTTAATCATTGCTACATTTCAATAATCACACCTCTGATATGTTCACATAAATTGTCTGCTATTAATATGCCAATGAACACCTGCTTATTTCAAGGTTCCTGTCTTTTTATATTTGATTTTAATCAACAGTTTCTCAAATTTAGAAAATGCTATTCAATCACTGATTTTATGAAACAGCCAAGCTTTTCTATTAACTTATGCCCAGGAAATTTAAATATTTCCTAATTATAAGTGTGCCCATTTTAATACAATATATAAATTCCCATGCCTTTCATTGTGATGTAAATTATGAAAATAAAAATCGCTGATAAAAGGCAAACGCTCTCTGGACCAGGATGACTTAGATACTTACTGGATTAGTCAGGATTCTCTAGAAGAACAGAATTAATGGGCTGTGTATATATAGAGAGATTTATTTTAAGGAATCAGCTCACAGGCTTGCTGAGGAACAAGGATAAAATCTGCAAAAACCCTTTAGGGCAGGCCGGCAGGCTGAAGACCCATGGAAGAATTTCAGGACAAATCTAAAGTCAGTCTCTTCAAAAACTTTAAAAAAGTAAGCAGTCATTCTGCTGACAAAATTCATACTACTCCTGAGAAGTCCATTTTCTCCCCTGAAGGTCTTCAACTGATTGTGTGAGACTCACCCTCATCACCAGTGCCACCAAGTTTTATGCAACATCCACCTACTTAAATGTCATTATCATTCAAAAAACACCTCTGCACAAACATTCAGAATCATTTTGGACCAACCACCTGCGGTCTATGGACTAGTTTCCAGTAGACATGTGAGGTTACCCATCACACTTGCACGCCTCTGAAACCCTTTGCATTTTAAGTGTGAACTATATAGATTACACGAGAAATAATTACGATCATGTGTCCACACACATCTTTTGTTGTTCAAACAGTGGTACATATAAGATATAACAAATTAGCTTATGCTTATAACCTTACATTGGCAAAGACCCTTTGCTCACAGGACCAATTTGCAGATAGCATCAAGTTATTTTATAAGTGCCACTTACATGTGCTACACTGGAAGTGATTCTGTGTGTATGTGTTTGTTCATGCAGGTTGCAGAGATTTGCACTGCTCCCTTATCCATTTCTTTTCAAGAAGATGCCCCAAGCATCAGCAGCTACTGCTAGAAAGTGGAAGTTAAAGAGACAAACAAACATTGTTAGAATTCACATTGTGATAGATGTGTAAAATGGGGCTACTTTAATTTTTTTTATAACCACCATTTCCTGCCGCAGTAAAGATACAAATAATAAGTGAATTGAATAGTCACCAAAAGAATTGACAGGAATGGTCTTAGATAAAACCATGATTTAGAAGATATAAATGAATATATATATATCATATTCAATTGTATCTTTTATATATATATATGTCAGCATACATTTTAATCACCAAATTTCATTGTTGATATCAGTAGATTTCAGTGACTTTTAATTTTATTACTTCCTGCAATATAAATTCTGTGTTCCATGAAACTGTTTGCTTCTGCTCAAACCAGCAGGCTCACAATCACCAAGCCTGTCACTGATTAGAGAGTGATTCTCAGGGTCGGAGGATGTTATAAGGGTGAGTAGGGGAAGAATGTGAAGCTGTAATTCCCAGTTTTCAGATTTCTCAGCCTTTGAGGACTACAGTATGTCTTTATTTTGCTAGGCAAAATTACAAAACCAAACCAAATCCCACACCACTGTAATTACCATCAGTAAAGAAATCAATCTAATATTTAAATAAGACAAACTATGACCTCAGGTTAAAATATTATTGTTGAAATTGTAAACTTTGTACTTTCTTGCTTTATCAAAAATGCTTACAATTTCCCCAACTCACATAATTATTTTTATATTTTTCACTCCTGCCTTACGTGACAAATAATTTTTGTTTCTCTCTCTGTCCCAAAAGAGCTGGCCTCTTCCTCTCAGAGATATGTGCCACATTAAAAGTAAATTGAGAGTGTAGCTAACTTTGTTTTACAATTCCAAAAAGTGAGATGCACGTAAGTGAGGTAATCATACTATCTGGGGGAGGGGAGGGTGTGTGGCATTAATACTGTGGGACTTCATAACTCTTTGGAATGTGTATGTTATTCCAAGACCATTTGTTCCCTTAAAAAATGCACAGACGTATACATATCTACTGTTAGAAAGTATTCATAAGATATTGCCTACAATTTCAGGGGCTTCATGGATGCTCTGGGACCAACGGCCCCTGTCTACACATGGCTGACAAATGTTTAATTATCTCATAGCCAGATACATTCAAATAGCTTCCTTGGGTCTCAGAACAGCAGTGATGAAAACACACACGTGCTTCTCTGAGGTCTCCACTGACTCGGAGCCCTGAGATTCACCACAGCAAATACACCAGCCGGCTTAAACTCCTAATACCACAGGATAAGACACACGAATCAGGCAACTGGTTGGGATAAATTTTGTCACTGAACAGCTTTACAGTGGAGAGATTTTAAAATTTAGATTTCAAGTAAATATTAGTCTTAGGCACACAAGAGCCTTTATAAATGGGTTAAAAGAGCTTTGCTTTCTGTGAAAAAGGTTCTGTTGCTATTTGCTATTGAAATCTTTTCAGGTAATGAGTCCCCATGGAGCCTTCCCTTCTAGCTTCCAGCTGTTCAGCTGTTCAGGCTAATGAGATGTACTTGGTGTCAGGATTCCCCTTCCCTGGCACTAAGTAGTTAACCAGTAATGGTGCACTTAAGAACCTGCACACATAAAAGGAGGTGAAGAACAACTTAAACTTAATTATCGCTTCTTTTATCCACAGAAAAGAAAGAGGAGAAATGGTGAGTTAGATCTATCCTCTTAAGTCCTTCTCTGATGAAGCTTGTTTCAAAAATAGAAGCAACAAAGGTTAAAAGCCAACATTTCAACCATAATCAAAGCTGTGTTAATTCTTTAGATGTACAAGTTAATTTCTGGAAATATTAGACCGACAAAAAGATCAAATGCTCATAAACCATCACCTCTTATCACTCGTACTTGCAATATTTGCATGAAAATCTCTAATTAGTCAATATATAGAGTGGCAGAAGTGGCTTGGTAGTTCTACGTTTCAGATGCTGCAACTTCACTACATTTGCCTGACTTGGCTTTAGAGTGAGTGCTTGAGCACTTTAAAAATTGATTATTTATAGATAAGGGATTAAGTTTAGGTTATAATTTAAATGTGATATACTGTCACAAAGATACATATACTCACTTTCTGTTCCAAGTAGACATATTGCAGGAGCACATTGTCAGCAAAACATGAGATGCCTAGACATAAAGTTTCATTTAAAATTACAATATGTGTAAT
>RJWM01046621.1:0-12260 GCA_004363535.1 Dasyprocta punctata
GCCACAGGACTGCAAAATCAACCAAACAATACAATCATTTAGTTGCTTTATGTACCTTAGTTGCTATTAACTTAGCTGGTCCTCCAAACCAGGAGGTTGCTTACATAGGGTGCAGAGGAGTCCTTGACTCTTAGCCTGTGCACCAGTAGGCGTACAGGAGGCACATATCTTTCTGTTCCTGGAGTCCATGCCAGTCACATACCACTCAACAGGAAGGCAGGTTATTTGTCTTCTGGTTGGAACCTCCCTGACCCCCATCACTGATATTGTTGAGGTAATGGAAAAGAACAAACAGCCAGGTGATTTGGCACCTGCTGATAATCCCAGCACTCAAGAGGCTGATGCATAAAAATTCCCACGTGTTGCAGATATGGCCTCATAATAAGTTCAACTTCACACTCAATTACAAAGGAGACCATGTCTGAAATTTTAAAAAAATACTACAAATTCAGTTCCATGCTTAGATTTGTACACGTTAATGGAAGGTGCATTCCGGCATTGAGGACAGAAGGCTACAAAAGAAATTTTGTGTACACACTGAGAGGTAATTTCTAATTATATATACATGTTTTGTTTTCTTTTGAATTGGCACTGGGGGTAGAACTGATGACCTGTAGTTTCCCAGGCCAAAGTCTGTGAGGCCGAGATAAATTCCTGGCCCTATATACATGTTTTTAAAAGATTACTTTCATAGCAAACAAATTATATGTCCGATTGTATGTAGTTAAATGTGATGGACACATTTAGTGTTTCAAAACTGCTCTTGTGAATGTTATTGAAATCAAAAATTGTAGCACTCTTTTGATCTCATTTGTTTTCATGGAAGTCCTCCCAAAACAGCCCACGCCTATTCCATAATATTAGAACGTGCTTCTTCGTTCTCTTATTGGGACTGTCAGTGATTTATAACATCTAAGGAAATGTGTATAGAGATTCCACAGAAATGGAAAAAAAGGCACCGTGTTCCATCTAACTGTAATTTTTAGGTTGTTTTTGAGACAGAGTCTAAACATGTAGCCCAGGCAGGTCTTAAGTTCAGTGATACTTCTGCCTTGATGTCTCAGGATGACAAACATACAGACTCGTGTCTAGCCATATCCAACTATCCCTCTACTGCATATATTCCACACTGTGTTGAAGTGGATCTTATTACAGCAGTGCTTAAATACCCACTTGTTGCAGCACAACCTAGAAAGTCTAAGCTCTGGAAAAATCTTCAGTGTCAATTCACAGATGAATTGATGAAGGAAATATGGGCTAGCCTGGGCATAAAGGAGCATGCTTGGCATCCTAGTACTCTAGGAAGCTGAAGCAGGAAGATCATGCATTCATGCTCAGCCTGGGCAAATTAAAGACTCCAGAGAGTCTTTCTCAAAGCAAGAACTGAAAGTCCTACAGTGGTAAAACTGTGGTTGAATTCCCAGCACTGAAAGACATGTGGTGTGTACACATAGTTGAATAGTATTCTTCCCCAAATGAATGAAGTGAAGATTTTTGCCAAATAAAGATGAATCTAGAGCCCATGATGTTTAATTGAATGAACCAGACAGAGAAATTTCAATATGGCAGGATCTATTTGGCAAGAGATTCCTAGCACATGAAGGAGTAAGTAGTGGAGAGATGGTGGCAGATAAAGAGGCAGACATTGTGGTGGGGATGGATTCATGGAGGAAAAGGTATCAAAGACCATCAATACATGGAACATGTCTCATCAAGATATATTCCAATTCTTCAGAATGAAAGTAAGCATTGTGTGTTACAAACAGGTTGGTTACAAACTCCCAAATGAGTCTTACCTTTTCATTAAATCTGAGGCCAAGCCATTATGCAGAATATAGAGTAACTGGATGATTCTATGTTCTTAGGCAGCAGCAAAGCAGATCTCATCACATATCACTACTAAAAGACACTGTTAAATGTGATTGGTTGTTTCGTTACTCTCCTTTGACAGAAGTGAAGAGGTAGAGCAGTCCTGTCAATATAAATTCTTGTATCAGCGTGGCAGAATGGTTCTTATGACTGCAGATGCAAATGCGTACATGAGAGTTGTTGGCATAAAACCAGGTGAAAGCGTTTGCTCTAGAAGGCCCCTGGTGGGTCATTCATCAGCAGATGGGCCCATCATGGCTATCACTGCAGTCAGACCATATGAGCAGCATGGATTTCAAGAGGAGCTGTTTACCTGTAACAAACATGGGAAAGCCTGCACAAATCTCCAGTCTTCTCTGAAATATGCAATGACAAGTCCTGGAGAGAAGGCCCTTGAATGTCTGCCCTGTGCAAAATTGCATTCTGTTTGCACTGAAAAAAATGCCATTGAAAAGAATCCAGATGGTGAATCATTCATTACCCACAGCGATGTTCAAATGGGGGAAAGCGATCACGCTGAAGTGAATATGAATACATGTGTAGCATTGGGAGAAGGTTTTCTTTCTCACCATGATATTCACGCACATGGAGCAACTCTCTCTGGAGAAAATACCCATGTACAGAAACACTATGGAAAATCCTTCACCAACAATTCATTGGGTAATCATGAAAGATGTCACACTAGGGAGAAACCGTGTTCATGTGGGCAATGTGGAAAAGCTTTCAATACAAGTGCTGTTTGGCAAGCTGATGAAAGCACTCAAACTACTATTAAACCTTATGCATGTAAGCAGTGTGGCAAAATTTTCAGGTGTAAAGATAGTTGGCGAATGCATGCACCAACTCACACTGGGGAGAAATTCCAAGCATGTAAGCAGTGTGGGAAAGCTTTGACCAGAAAAGATTCTTGTCAAGAACATGAAAGAATGCACAGTGGAAAGAAAACCTATGTATGTACTCAGTGTGGAAAAACTTTAGGCAGCAAACATGCTTGGCAAGTGCATGAACGAACTCATACTGGGGAGAAACCCTATATATGCATGCATTGTGGGAAAGGTTTCATTACACGTAGTGATTGTCAAAAGCATGAACGGACTCACACTGGGGAGAAACCCTATGTATGTAAGCAGTGTGGGAAAGCTTTCATCACACGTACTAAGTGTCAAGTACATGAAATGATTCACACTGGGGAGAAACCCTATGTATGTAAGCAGTGTGGGAAAGCCTTCAGCACACACAGCCAGTGTAAAGTGCATGAACAAAGTCACACTGGGGAGAAACCCTATGTTTGTAGTCAGTGTGGGAAAGCTTTCAGCACACGTGGCAATTGTAAAACTCATGAAAAGAGTCACACTGGAGAGAGACCCTATATATGTAAACAATGTGGGAAAGGTTTCATTACACGTTTTGATTGTCAAAATCATGAACTGATGCACACTGGGGAGAAACCCTATGTATGTAAACAGTGTGGGAAAGCTTTTGCCAGAAAATATTCTTGTCAAAGACATGAAAGAATGCACAGTGGAGAGAAACCCTATGTATGTACTCAATGTGGGAAAAATTTTGTCAGCAAAGAAGGTTGGCAAATACATGAACAGACTCATACTGGGGAGAAACCCTATGTATGCAAACATTGTGGGAAATCCTGCAGACTGTGTATAGTGCACAAACAAAGTGACACTGGGGAGAAACGTTATGTATGCAGTCACTGTGGGAAAGCTTTCAGCAGACGTGGTTCTTGTAAAATGCATGAAAAGAGTCACACTGGGGAGAGACCCTATCTATGTAAGCAATGTGGGAAAGCTTTTATCACAAGCAGTCAATGTAAACTACATGAAAGGATTCACACTGGGGAGAAACCCTATGTATGTAAGCTATGTGAGAAAGCTTTCAGGAAACGTAGTGATT
Organism: Dasyprocta punctata; assembly: GCA_004363535.1. NCBI lineage: Eukaryota > Metazoa > Chordata > Mammalia > Rodentia > Dasyproctidae > Dasyprocta > Dasyprocta punctata. Next base: position 3,778 of record RJWM01046621.1, read on the forward strand.
GTCAAAAACATGAACTGACTCACACTGGAGAGAAACGCTATCTATGTAAGCAATGTGGGAAAGCCTTCAGCACACGAAGTACCTGCAATGTGCATGAACGGATTCACACTGGGGAAAAACTCTGTATATGTAAGCACTGTGGGAAAGCCTTCACCACATGGAGCCAGTGTAAAGTGCATGAAAAACGTCACACTGGGGAGAAACCTTATCTATGTAATCAGTGTGGGAAAGCTTTCAGCACACATGGCAATTGTCAAAGGCACAAATACTTACACACTGGGAAAAAGCCCTTTGTATGTCTGCAATGTGGGAAAGCTTTCAGCAGAAAATATGGTCTTCAAAAGCATGGAAAAATCCACAGTGCAGAGAAACGCCATGCATGTTAATAATGTGGGAAAGCTTTCATCATGTGTCATAAATATGAAATACAAGAAAGAATTCATATTGGGGTGATACACTATTTATGCAAGCAATGTAGAAAAGCTTTCAGCACAAGTAGTCCTATGCATCAACATACTCACATTGGGAAAAACCTTATATATGTACACAATGTGAGAAAGCTTTCAGCAGAAAACAAGATTGGCCAATACATGAAAGGACTCAAACTGGTGAGAAACCCTTTGTATGTAAGAAGTGTAAGAAATCTTTGCACACAAGTGGTATTTGTCAAAAGCATGAGCAGAGTCACACTTGGGATTAAGATCATGTTTGCAACCAGTGTAGGAAATCTTTCAGCAGAAAGCATAGTTGTGAAGAACCTGAAAAAATCCACAGTGGAGAGATTCCCTATGTATGTAAGTAATGTGTGATAGCTTTCAGAATCAAATCAGGTTTGAAATACATAAAAGCGCTCACAATTTGGGTAATTCCTATGTATGTCCATAAAGGGGGAAGGCTTTCATCTCACATGATAAGTGTCTAACACCTGAAAGAATTCACACTGTAGAATCCCTATGCATTTAAGCAATGTTGAAAAGCTTTCAACAAGTTTTATTTGACAAACTCACGAATGGATTCACACTGGAACTGGGGAGAAACCATCTGTATGTGAGTAATATGGAAAATCATTGAACACACTGGATTGTCAAAGCTTTGAATGGAGTTACAATGTGGTGAAACCCTGTGCATGTAACCAATATGAGAAAGCTTTCAGCAGACAACAGGCTTGTCAAAACCATGAAAAAACCCCCAGGGGAGTGAAAGCCTCTGTATGTTAGCCATAGGGTAGAGATTTCAGATTACACAGAGTTGTCAATGACATATAGTGAACCACAGTGGGGAAAAATTTATGTGTGAGCAGCGTGGGACAGGCTTTAGGACACAGATATTTGTCAAGAGCATGAAATGACTCTCCAGGGGAAATCCTATGTATGTAAATAATGACAGAAAAGTTTTACACATATTCTGTTTGTGAAAGACAGGAAAGAAATCACACTGGAGTGTAAATCTTTATATGTATCCACTGTGAGAGCTTCCAGCTCCCATGGTCTTTGTTAAAGACAAGAAAGAACACACACTGTTGAAATGCTATGTATGTAAGCAGTGTGTAAATGCATTCGGTACACAGGGGTGTTGTCAAACACAGGAAAAAAATTCCACTTGGGAGGAAGTCTGCAGAAGCACTAAGGAAAAGCCTCTGTGCAGTGAGCATCGTGCACATTAAGAAGGGAGAGTACAACTGCATGTAAGACAAGAATCAGACTGAGGAGAATCTTGTCTTCTTAACAGCATAAAACCTCTTTCAGTCCACACAAGTATCAGCACATACATGACAGAATTCATAGTCAAGAGACTCAGGACATGTGAGAAATGTGGAATTTTTTTTAAAAAATTCAAATACATAAGGCCGGGGATATAGCTCAGGAGCATAAGAACCTGCCTGTCAAGTGCAAGGTTGCGATTTTTCTTTTGTTTTATTTCTGAGTCATATAAATGGTATTTGTTTTACATCAAAGAATATTGTATAGGACATTAGAAAAATATTGGTAATAAACGCAATATTATGAGTTCTAAGAATAATTCACAGTAAAATGAAGTCTGAAAATGACCCTGTGGAAACCTCACTCAAAATTCTTTAATTTTTATATCCATATACATAAACATATACATAGTATTTTCTTTCTATTTGTCACAAGTGTAAAATATGATGCTGATATATGTGAGACATTTCACTGCTAAGTATATTCTCAAGACACATCCATTTAAGTATGAAAGAAGTTTATCATTCTTTATAACTGAGTGGTATTTCGTTATATAGAAATACCACATCTTTCTTGTCCATTCCTCAGTTGAGCATTTAGGTTGTTTCCAAGATCTGGCTACTATGAACTGTGCAGTTGTAAACATAGGTGCACATTTATCGCTGTGGTATGATGTTTTTAGTTCTTTTGGGAAGACACCGAGAAGGAAAATAGCTGGATCAAATGGGACCTCCAATCCTAACTTTTAAAGAATCTCCACACTGACTTCCACAGTGGTTGCACCAGCCTACACTCCCACCAACAGTGGAGAAGTGTTCCTTTTTCTCCACAGCCCCTCCAGCACTTGTTATCGGTTGATTTCTTAATACTAGCCACCCTTTCTGTGGTGAGGTGAAATCAGTGTTTTCATTGTGTCTCTCGAATGACCAATGCTATTGAACAATTTTTCATGTATTTATTTGCTGTTTGTACTTCTTCATCTGAAAAGTGTGTATTCATCTCAGATGCCCAAGGTTGTGAGTTTGATTCCCAGTACCCACAGAAAAAAATTTCAAATACATGGGAGAACTCATTTGACTGAGAAGTCTTTACTTTGAAATACAAAAAAACTCCCACTAAAAAGAAATTCTTTGTCAGTCATGTGAGAAAGGATTCCATCATGCCAGTGACATCACACATTGAATTTCATGAGTTGTAGTCCACATAAAGAGCTTTAGAGACCTTCATTTGCTCATTACATTTCACAAAGCAGGACGCTTGCACACTGGAGAAGCTTCTATCAATGTTTATTATGGGGGAACCGCTGTAGTCATTGTCATTTAATTCTTGTGACAATATTATTAGAAACCACAAATAGATGTGTAGTACTCAAGTTATCAGTTGTCTTGCACAAAACAATGAATATTGTATCAAAACCCTGTGAATGTATGAAGGTACCAGTTTAAACTCACATTTTCCAAATGCTATCAACCCTTCTCATACAGTTTAAACCTAAATAATGAGTTGTACACCCAGGGGTGTCAATTATTTCTTCAAAAAGTAAACATGAGGAGGAGACACGCTAATGGGTAGATATTTTAAGCTTGATCTTTTTTTGTTTGTTTTGTTTTGTTTTGGTACCGGGGATTGAACTCAGAACCTTGTGCTTGCCAGGCAGGCGTTTATGCCACTGAGCTAAATCCCCAGCCCCCTTAAGCTTGGTCTTAAAATAGATCTCTGGATTAAACTATTTAAGTTCTCTTCTAAGGGTAAATGTTATAAGTTAGGGATGGTGGCAAATGCCTGTAAACCTGTCACCCAAGTGATGAGGCAGGAGGTTCACTGTGTGTGCAAGGCCAACCTTGACCACATAGTGAGTTCAAGGAAACTAAACTGCATGGTGATAGTGTGTCTCCAATAAGTAAATAAAGAAATAAAGAAATGCAGACAACAGGAGTGATAAAAGCCTGTCATCCCAGCACTTGAAACAAAAGCAAAAAAGACTTAAGTGTTGTGCTCACATAATTCGGTAGCTTCTTATAAGCAATAGCACAGGAGTTTAATGTGGCCTCTTAAAGGACATAATAATTGTCTTTAATTTGCACTACATGAGATCCAAAGAGGAACGAATCATTTTTCTTGCATAGCAGTAGACTCAGTATTTTGTTGCTCTTAATTGTTTCCTTTTCTTTTTTTGCCTTTAGTAAGTATTGGATAATGCTATTTGGAGATTAAGTTTTCATGAAGGTGTTATTTTTCCACTAGCTTGTATTTGAAACTTTTCTGCACACAGTGCATTATTGTAGAAAGTGTTTGTTCATTGGATGTCATATTTTATAGTTTTATTACTAGTAATTTCTGTATAAGTGTTTAATCTGTATTTTTGTGAGTCCCCCACTGCCAAGGATCAGAAGAATCATGTATTTTCTCCAAGAAGATACAGTTCATGGGGCCAGGGATATAGCTCAGCAGCACAAGCACCTGCCTAACAAGTGTGAGGTCATCAGTTCAATCCCTGGTTAAAAAAATATATATAATAATAAATAAATAAAAATACATTAAAAAGAAGAAGAAGCAATGCCATGTAATAATTCACCTCTCTACCCACTATGAATGTTGATATGATTTGTCAGCAAGAAAATTGTCAGGAATTTTTGACCATGTTGCTGTTTGTTGTGACAGGTTTCTGTTGGGTTTCTATACTTAATAGTGAAGTAGTTTTAATAATGAAGTAGCGCCGGGCGTGGTGGCGCACGCCTTTAATCCCAGCACTCGGGAGGCTGAGGTAGGCGGAGCGTTGTGGGTTCGAGGCCGGCTTGGGCTACAACGCGAGCACAAGGCCGGCCTGACCTATATAGTGCGAACCTGCCTCAAAAAACCAGGGCCGGGAGTTTGGCTCAGTGCCTTAAGTGCCTGCCCTGGCAGGTGCGAGGTTGTGAGTTCAATCCCCGGTGCCGCAAAAAAAAAAAAAAAAATAATAATAATAATAATGAAGTAGCATAAGCTGTGAATCCCATTGTGCTTTGGAAAATGATTGGGTTTTTTTCACCTAGGATGCAAAAATCACATTAAAATAAAAATTGAATAAGTTTTGTGATTGATTTGTGTTTTCTTTTATCAACTTTAGAGTTAAACATATAGTGGTTTTTCTCATTATCAATAGCTACCATTGTCTGATAATTGAAGGAAGTGATGTCACTTTCACCCACCTAGGACTTGTGCAAGTTGTCCACGAGACCATCTGCCATATTTGCCTTTCTTGTCTTATTCTTTGCTAGTATTTCCATGTTTTGTAAAATACCCTGCATTGTATAGTCCTTCAGTTCTATAGCTGCTCCATTTACCATGGGATTACATTCCGCTAATGCCAGGTCAAACCATAAGTGACAAATGCAGTAAATAGTCCTAACATTGTGAACAGTTTACCTCATCCTAACTTGAGTTAACCATGCTGAGACAGTTAACCATCAGGTGGGCAATATTTTACAAATTTCTTCTTATCTAATGTATTTTGCTTTTTTCTGAGAGAGGTTCTCACCATGTAGCCCAAGCTGGGCTCAAACTCATGGCAATCCTCAGCCTCCCAAGTGCAGGTTTTAATGCATTCACCACCTGGCAAAATTTATGTCTATCTCTCACTGAAATATTCAATGTCTCATGTGCTTCATGAACTCTATGACATTGCAGAATGTAGTCCTATCGTTTGCGTGCCTAAATGTGTGTCTGATAGCACTGCACGTCATTTCTAGTTCTTATCATCTCAACATTGCATAGTGTATACTGCCATTTCAGTGAAAGGAAAAGTGGAAATAGAGGTCCTTTGATCCCAAGCACAGGTAATTCTTAACAGTTTAGGATGAAAAAAACCTTGATGGTACTGGTGGTTACTGTTCTTAGATAAACCATGTGTTTTATCTGCCAGGCATCATTGCACAGGGCTGTACTCCTAACACATGGAAGGCTGAGGCAGAAAGATCTGTGCGACTGCTAGACCAACGGGCTGTATAGTGCATGCAAGGCCAGGCTGCCTAGATGGTAAGATTGTCTCAAAACCAAAAAACAAAGTAAAACAAAAGACAAACACATCTTATATTAAGCAACACTAAGAGTGTGCTTTTTATTTCTTTAGATTTGTGCTATGATTCATTCACTACTTACATGATTGTATATTTGGGTTTATTGGATTAAATAAGATACTCTCTTTTTTTAATGAGAACAAAGATAAAAATCAATGAAACAATTTCAAACTTTATTCCTGGTACAGTAACAATAATTAACACATTGTGTGTTGTCTTCATCATAGTTATTCAGAGTGCAGAATATAGGCATGATGTCATGCCCAAAGTATGCTAGCACAAATCTTTTTCTTTCAAAGAACTAAGAGAAGCCGGGCGTGGTGGTCCATGCCTTTAATCCCAGCGCTCAGGAGGCTGAGGTAGGAGGAGCATTGTGAGTTTGAGGCCGGCTTGGGCTACAACGTGAGTGCAAGACTGGCCTGAGCTACAAAGTGCGACCCTGCCTTAAAAAACTAGGGCTGAGAGTTTGGCTCAGTGGCTTAAGTGCCTGCCCTGGCTGGTGCAACGCTGAAATTTGGACTGAAGACCACAGAGAAAGTGAAAAGAAAAATTTTACCAAAGAAGAGGTGGTAGCTTTGCCAGTAGCCAGACTCACTGTGTGAGGGGAGCTGTTGGAACCTGGGGGCACACGGTTGTGGTGACGGTGTCAGCTGGTGAACCTTGGGAACCCTGTGGAATGATTTAGCATTGGAGGAGATCAGCAGATGCAGAAGACTGTTCTGGCTGGCAGTGAGTGCAGAGGACTCAGTCCTGTGGGAGAGAATAATTGGTGTGGAGCCATTTTGGATTCGGGAGGATAAACCTGGAGCTAAAACTGTTGTTGGCTTCCCCCAGCAGCACCTAGCTGGCCACAGATCTATGGAAATTGCTTGGACTGCAGTGAGCCCAGTGAGTGTCTTGTCAGCGAAGACCAGCTAAGGTTGACTACTACGTCATCTAACATTTGCTGGCTTGCTGGATGCAGTGCCACGATTTGGGTCGTTGTCTCCACAGGCTGTATATTCATGAATCCAGAGAGAATCCTGGAAGTGTATTTTTTTTCTTTTTTCTTGTTTGTTTTCTTTAGTTTGTCTTTTATTTTTCTTTCTTTTACTATTAATATTATTATCATTTTTTTAGTGTGTTCTCTGCCCTCTTTCTGGGTGTGGTTTTGTTTGGCTCTATGTTTTGTCTCTTTTGGCTGTCTTTTCCCTCAGTCTTCCACATTGGTTTCCTTAAGTTGGTCAGACCCATCTTTGTCCTCCAACCTACTTACATTCTCTTTCTGTTTTCCTACTTCTCTGAATTCTCTTGAATTCATTTAGGGTTCAGATCCTTGATGACAGAATTGATGTATTTTGGACCCATGTATTGTATATGACTGTTTTGCATTCTGTCATGTGGTCACAAATTCAGTTTATATGGTTGAGGTTTACACATCAGGGCTTGGCTCAGCTGTATGATTTCTTGTCTGCGTTTATTCCTGTGGGTGCCTCTGCAGTCAGAATTAACATGATTGTTCTGGATAGCCATTGGCCCTTATGGTCCAGGACTGAGATTGACTGGGGGGGGTCACAGACAATACTGAGGCACAGTGCAAAAGAACCAAGGTCTGAGGCACAGTGCAAAAGAACCAAGGTCTAGGCTCATCTGTAACACACTAAAGAGGCAGGATCTTCCAATAGACTTGGAGCCCAGGAACCAGCTACACCTGAAAGATACCTCAGAGAAGTGATCACCACCTGGATGTCCTTAATACCACCAATAAAGCAACACACCATAGGCCACTATCAAGTATCAGTCTACAAATTAAACTGAAAAGGAAAAGAAATGAGAAGACACTTAAACAGAATACAACCTCAGACACCCAGTCAACCAAAGGGAAACCCAGGGGGCAATGAGACTGGAAAGTCCAAAAGCCCCCTACCAGGTCTTCCTGAATTGGTAACAAAGCAAGTGAATGAGGTTCTGAAAACAATGAAATCAGAAATAGTCTCTCAACCACAGACTTTAGCAAAATACTCACCATGCTTAGTGATCTTAGAGCAGACACAGGCAAAATTATAAATGAGCATAAGCAAATTATGGAAGCACTACATAGGAAACAAATGCATTGCATCAAACAGATTAAAGCAGGTATTCAGGACAAGAAAAACTCCGTTTAAAGTATTCAAAGCAGATCAGGTCAATGTGAGGACAGTATCTCAGATATTGAAGACAGGCTTGCAGTTAGTGAACAGGAAAAGGAAGATTTCTCTAAACTAGCAAGAGAGCATGAGAAATCAATCCAGCAGCTGCTTGAGGAGACAAAGAACAATAATTAATAGGAGTCAATGAACAAACGGGAGATACTACAAATGACATTAAAAGCATCGTCTCAGACCTTGTGACAGAAAACTCTCCTTGTAGAGAAAAAGAATTTCAAATGCAAACAAGTGAGACGTATAGAACTTCAATTAGCAATGATGAAAATTCTTCCATGCATATTATCATGAAGATTCCCAAAATTCAACACAAGAGTAAAATTATAAAAGCTATTAGGGTAAAAATACAATTCACCTATAAATGAAAGCCCATCAAAATCAGCTGACTTCTCCGCATGAACTCTCAAGTCAAGGAGAGCTTGGGAGTTCTAAAGAAAAACAAGTTTCAACCCAGATTGATGTATCGTGGAAAACAATCTTTCAAAATCGAGGGAGAAATAAAATACTTCCATGACAAAGAGCATCTGAGGAAATTCATGACCATG
>RJWM01046622.1:0-12260 GCA_004363535.1 Dasyprocta punctata
CAGCAAGGTAAAACTATTATTTGTTGCATTTTACACATCCAGAGCAACATTCATCCTGAATATAGGAACAATTTGAAAAAAAAATTATTCGAATTATTTCTTTTTGCTGCAGGATCACAGTTACAAAATTAAGATTTTTCTATAGTATATCAAGAGGATCCATTGTAATCTCAAATGTGAGGTTCTGTGAAAAACTTTTAGGCTTTAGGTAAGAATTTTGTACTTTAGATTTACAGTGACACTCCCTTGTGGATTTGACAGAGAATTTCCCAAATACTTTTTATGAAGTGCCTAATTTTTACCTGGCTGAAACATTTTTATTGTGTGAGGTAGTGTTGAAGATCGAATTGCTTCTAAAAGTGCCTAAGCATTACTGAAATCCTCTAAGAGGATAAACGTAAGATTTAAACTTTGTTGTTGCTTATTTAACAGTGTTATTTTTCAAATAGAGCAATCATTACCTTTCTCAAAGCTAGTCATAGTGTATTGTACACTCACTTTAAGTACCTAAAAGATAGCTGGAATGTACCATTAACCCAGTTCCTTATGGAACAGCCTGAGTCTCAAAGACAGGAAGCAAATTACATGAGTTGCTTCTCTAAAATCCAGAAACATTTTTTCATGAAGTATCTCATTTACTAACCAAAACTAATCTTGACCATGGAAAAAAAATTTTGAATAGCTCTCAGAACACAGAATACTTTTATGGTAAGTGACAGAAAATATCCACTGGTGAATTCTAGCCTTAATATTGGATCAATGGCTAAGAAAACCCCTTGTGGCTTCTAGAGATATTGGATGATGAAGACTTTTCCTAAGCTTTAGTCATAGCAAAATGTTTTTCTGTTTTATAGCTCAAACTGTCTGTTCCACTTGTTTGTCAAATGCTTGCATGGGTATAGATATAAATGTGTTTCCAGAACTTATTGTAAGTTTTCAATTCTCATAACAAATTCAAAGCAATATTCTTGATCAGAATTTCTTCATGGTGAGCCAGGTGTGCAAAGTGCCTGGAAATATAACCACAGAAGCCAAATTACAAGTTGAAGAACAAGGACTCTAATCTCAACTTCCTGACTCTTCTCGTGCTTAAGCTGATATACTTTATCACTCAGACAAATATTTTCAAACAACGTCAGCTGAATCTAGTTTCATAAAATGAGTTGAGGGAGAGGTCAAGATTCATTGTCTTAATACTTTGGACTTGAAAGGTCTCATCCCTTGTCTATATAAAGCACTGAATTTCCATTTGAAGATTTATGACAACAGTAATCAATATGTACCTATTAAACATGATTACATTACTATTATTTGATCTAACCTGACAATATTGAGTATATTGATTAAAGTTAAGAACCCAAAGGAAAATATAAATTAGAAATTGGAGAACAAAAGATAAAATAAAAATATTATTGACATTCTCGGTTATGCTATATATTAACTGCCTCTCCAGAAGTGGGATCCTTTACATTTTTTGCCTTTCCTTGTAAGTTAAATAACTGAAACATAGGTTTATAATGGCAGCATTAGCCAAATTGTTTTTAGTGAGGATTAAGCCAGTAACCGTCTGCAGAAACACTTAGAATTCATGACATGTTCACCAGGTATTAGGTAATACCACCATTGTCACCCTTAACAGTAAACATTAGTTTCCTAGAGTCCTTCTCTATGTGTAAATTACACTAAATAATGCCAACTACAGTGGTTATCTTAAGTATCAAAGGGAATCTTGTGTACAAAGGAGTTGGTACCATGATTTACATACAACACTAAAATTCTGATTACACTATTGACTATTATCAATATATTGGACATAAAGAAATGTAATAACATTATTTTTCAATAGTTCCTTTACATTTTCATTGCATTTTTTGCATTACTGCCCTGCCACTGTTGACATGAACTGTTGCATATTTTGCAAACTGAAGCTCCTGTCTTTCACTTCCTCCTGTCACTACAGCTCACTGTGATAGACACAAGAGAAAAGAAGACATTGAGTAGAGCAGTACCCAATATGTATCCTTCTTCAAATTTAATGGCATTTTAAAAATGATTTTCTAACTACTTTCAGAGAACCTCATTTCTCTCTAATAAAGAATAATATTGTTCTTTTCATCAATGGCTATATCATCATTTTTGGTCTTTTTTTTGTTAGATGTAGCTGTCAGTGTGTCTGAAAAATATTACATCAATTTGAGATATTAATCATCTCAGTTGAGTGTACTTAATTGGCCTCCTTTCTTGCGTGTTTACAAGAGTTTCTATAAAATCTTCATCGAGAAGAAAAACTGAAAAATACAAAAGAATTTATCGCTTCATTTTATCTCAAAACTAAAGCAAACAAAGAAAAAAAACAGAAAAAAATTTATGCAATTTTACAACTTAATAGACTCTAGGCATTTATTATTCACTAGGATGAAGGAGTATAATACATTCAAGGATTGTTATCATTTTACAGGTAATATGATTAATTTCCCAATTAAGCAAATGGCGATTAAAAACAATGTGACAGAATTTGTTTTACTGGGGCTCACAGAAAATCCAGAAATGCAGAAAATCATATTTGCTGTGTTTTTGTTCATCTTCTGTCGTCTCCATGTTGGGAAATCTGCTCATCCTTTTCACTATCATTGTCGACCCATTAAGGAAGTCCCCCATGTGCTTTTTCTCGGCCCATTTCTCCTTTATTGATGCCTGCTACTCCTCAGACAATGCCCCAAAATTGATCGTAGATTCACTGCATGAAAAGAAGACCAGCCTGTTCAATGCATGTATGACTCAAGTCTTTGCAGAGCATTTCATTGGCGGTTCTGAGGTCATCCTGCTGACTATTATGGCCTATGACCACTATGGCCATCTGCAAGCCCTTGCGCTACACAAGCATCATGAACTGGAGAGTGTGCAGCCTGCTAGCGGGAGTGTCATGGGTGCGGGGCTTTCTTTACGGAACCATACAGATCCTCTTTATCTTGCCACTCCCCTTCTGTGGCCCAAATGTCCTGGATCACTCTATGTGTGATATGAACCCTCTGCTGAAGCTGGCCTGCACTGATACCCACATTCTGTGGTTCTTCATTGCTTCCAACAATGGCTTCATTTGTCTGTTAAATATCCTGCTACTTGTGGTCTCCTATAGGGTCATTCTTTTCTCCTTAAAGACCCACAGTGTGGAGGGGAGGCAGAAAGCCCCCTCGACCTGTGCTTCCTACATCACTGTGGTTGTCTTTTTCTTCATGCCATACATATTTTCGTATATGAGACCTGGAACAACTCTACCCATGGTCAAAGCAGTTGCCGTTTTCTACACCATGATAACTTTCATGTTAAATCTTTTAATCTATAGTTTCAGAAATTCTCAGATGAAAAATGCTATTAAGAATCCACTTTGTAAAAAAAAGTTCTTTCAGTTGACAAATAAATATCCCTGGAGCTCAACGTTGATTTCAATGTTGAAAGTTTTAAAAAGATACTTTCTTATTATTTCACAAGACATTATTACCGACCATATAGAAACTTACTGTCATTCCTAGATTTTCCATTAAGAGTGCTGGAGGAAAATAGCAAGACAATGTAACCTAGCAACACTCTTTGTATGTTTGGAAAATTGTATCCAATTACTACTTAGTTTTGCTAACTCCATCTATGAAGATAGAAAGATAGGTTTCCTTCTAATAAAAATAAAGTAAATAGCTACACTACTTGTTTCTCTTAATTTATTTGAAAGAAAAGATTGTGCTAATATAGGTTGGACAATTTCATAAGCTCATACTTTGTACACTGATTAACTACTTTAAAGATAACAATATTGAATGTATTAAATATTGCTATTCTATTGTTTTGTTAAAATTTTTTTTTATTTTTCTATAAAATAAAACATAAACTATATAATAAAATGTGTTACTATTAAGAAATAATGCCTACAAGACTCAAAAAGGTAAGATGTTCTGTTATGCTTGTTTTAGTCTGTAATAACACTGACAGTGAAGTTTTCAAAATATATATTGTGTTAGTCAGAACTCATAGAATGACTGATTTTTTTCAGACCATACATTTAGTTTAATGATCACTAGTGGTAGTGATAAAGCAATGAATAATCTGATATGGTGATTACCATTTTTGAGACAAGAATTTTGTTGGGCACATTGTGTACATTAATTGGTTGCCTAAACAATCTAAAAATGTTCATTATCATTCTTTGTGATTTTGAATGGCAAAACGATGCACATCTCTTTCCAGGAATATTATACAGTCTGTGATGTTTAAACTTTATTTGAGCATGATTGACTTGAAAGCAACCTAGAGGATTAGACAGTTCACTTTTGGGTGTGTTCTGATGGTTTACTGTGGTCTGACCTTCAGTAACATGTCTGGCTGCATTTTCTCTGATCGTATTTGTTATAGCCTACCCCGGGATGAACAAAACTCATGGAACACTTGATGAATTTGGAGTGGAGCGTTTATTGCCAGGCCTGGAGACGCAGTCTCATTTAGAGCCAATCCGAGACTGTGTACCCCTCAGCGGCCTGTAGAGGCTTATAAAACATTAGAACAAAGGGAGGAGGGGTCTTGCAAGCATGGGTACAGAAGCAGATTGCATTGGTTAGTTTAAATGACCTGTTACATTCATTGGAGAAGGCGGCCATAGAGGGGTTTGAGGTTGGGTGGTGGTTACCTCCTAACATGGACAACAGATGCTCTGGAAAGGCACGTTTTGCACATTTCTCAGTCATGAGACAGGGTAGTTATTATCTCTTAACCCAGTTTTCCAGCGGCTTTGTCCTTGGGCAGCTTTATATTGTAACAGCTCGATTCTCTGAATGTGGGGGTTGAGCGAACAGTTACAGGAAACAGAAACTCAGGCTGGCTAATGGAGAGACAATACTCTGGGAAAGGGGCTCAGGCCTAAAAAGGCGCATACAGAACAGGAAAGCGATGCTATATTAGTTACAGGTTATAACAGTATTCCTCTGCTTTGTTTCCTTCGGCTATGAATTAAGCCCTGCTCTATCAGCACACACTCTGCCTTGGAACTAACCGAGGATGAGCTGAATCTTCTGAAACTATGAAAAAATTAAATCATTCTCATTAAATTGAAGGTATCAAGTAGTCAAGTAAATAGTAGCAGAAAAGTTTGCTCATTTCTTTAATTATATTTCACTGTGTGTTTTGGAGGTCATTGTAAGTGATTTTGAAGAAGATTTTGGAGAGGTTTGAAAACAAAGGGTAGAGAAGCTCTAAAATGCTATAAACAGAGCTAATGAGTGATGCTCCTCATAATTTCAAGGGAGCCCAAAATACAGGTGATGTCATGTATACAGCTAGCTTCTTTTAGACAGATGTGTAATGAGCATTGTGGATAAAATTCAGTGTAAAAATGTTTAAAAATTAAATAGTAACTCCATGTAAACTGTGTATAAAGATGTGGATAATAGAAACGTAGTTCCTGAAGATTAGTGCCATTAAAACAATATCAAGTGTTTTGTAAAATATTAAGAAAACAGAGGCCTTCAGGGCAGCTAAAAAATCAGCAAAGCTCCACCCCCCATCATTGTTAGCTGAAGGAAACAACGTGTCAAAGTTTCATATGAGAGGAGTCCCTGAACCCTGTTTTGGTTACTTTCTCTCCTTACTGAGACAAAACAACTGAGGCTCAAAATTAGAGAAGGAAAGGTTTATTTAGCTTACAGTTTTTGGAGGTTTCAGTGCATAATCAGCTGGCTCCAAGGCAGAGTGGGATGGCGCATGGGCAACACATCAAGGCAGCAGCCAGAGCAAAAGTGACCAGAGTAATAATGTGGAAAACAAGTCTCTTCTCCTCCCTTATAGTGTATGCAGGCCACCCCGCAACTCTCAGGGCAGATATAGGACTCACAAAATCTCCTTGTCCTCCTTTGCACAGTATGAGGATACTTACAAAGTAAGAGCTCTGGCTCCCTGCTGAGTCTCTCAGTTAAACTTCTAAACTTGTCAAATTGACACAATGTTTCAACCCTAACAGACCCCTACTTGAGAAAGGCCTCCCCTGGACCTGGTTGCCTGGGAACCTTTCACATTGCTCAGGTTCTATAGCACTCAGTGTCTACTCCACTCTTGTCCAGGGGAACCTGACTGTGGCTCCTGCTGACAGCAGACTTGAGCGTCACTCCGATGATGGTGGTTTTATCATTATGTAAAATGCCAGAGTTGTGGGCCAAAGGGCATCCATCCAGATTTCAGAAGAAGGTCTGGGAGGAAAGAGGTCCCAGTGGAGACAGTGTGTGAATCTCTGTTAAGAAAATCAAAGACACAGTGCATCCCATGCCCTGACCGAAGTGAGACACACACTCACTGAGGCCAAATGTGGATACAAGGTGGCAGATGATGGGGTCAGGTGGCAGATGATGGGGTCAGTATTCAGCTGAGGCACACGTGAACCTCAAATCTTTGTTCACAGAGTTTTCATACAGTAACAAGTTCCTCAGTAACTATAGCAACCTTATCTGCTTTACTTGCAGTTTCACAGGAGTGTTACAGGGTCTTCCAGAACATCTGGATTCTTAGTCAAACAGGAAGCAGGCAAGGATCAGAATGCCTATTGTTTGATGTTACCATTTGTTCCTGCCTTGTGGGATTTATGGTTAACTGGTAGAGGTTTTGAGGAGTGAGTTCTTCTAAGGGTTAAGCACAAATGCAAAAGGAGTCTTAAAACAAAATGGTGTTATTTTTGCCATATCACACAAAGATAGAGTTGCCAGCAATGTGAATATCTGCATAGAAAATCCACAGTGCATTATCACAGCAAACCCAAGAGAAAAGCCATGTGTGCTGCAACCAGCAGTAAGTTGGGCTATGCAGCTCCTATTTTATTACCATGAGCCTTGAATGCTGCATAAGGAACTGCAGGACTTCATATTTACCATGTTAGGATTGACTCTTGCTTTGCCTGATTCCTTTCACTTTGCCTATCCTTTCCTTTTTTATCAAGACTGATTACTCCATGCTATTGTTCCTGGAGATTATGTAACTAGTATTTTATTGCTTCATAGGTTCACAGTTATGAGTTTGCCTTGAGTCTTAAAAGGACTTTGACCTGGACCTAATAGAAGTGTTGGAACCTGTGAGGCTTTGGGGAAAAGATTATTATTTGATAAATATGGACTGTCGATGGTAGAGTTTTTGTTAACTTTTGGTCTCATTTCTTCATTACAATTTGCTTCTAAGGCTACATACAGGTCCAGATCAAAGTCCTTTTAAGACTCAAGGTAAACTCATAGCTGTGAATCTATGAAGCAATAAAATACTAGTTACATAATCTCCAGGAACAATAGCATGGAGTAATCAGTCTTGATAAAAAAGGAAAGGATAGGCAGAGTGAAAGGAATCAGGCAAAGCAAGAGTCAATCCTACATGGTAACATGTAGATACAAAACAATTTTTGGAATAAATACTTCTCATTGAATTCTTATCTCACTGTTTCATATACATGTGAGGTTTGGCCCAAGGATCATTGATACTTTCTGGGGCATAGAGGTCCTATATCAGATCTTGGCAGTGCATCTCTTTAAAATTTTCAAGAAAGGACTTTCAAATTTTATTCCACGTACACAAAATAAGTGATGTATTGGATATGTTCATCTCCTTGATTGGGCATTTCAGGCTCAAGTTGATACAATTAGTTAACTTTCACAGTATATTTAGTGATTATTTTCTTCACTGAAAATAAGTTTGTAGTTTGCCGTAGTCCCATGTATCTGTATTTGCTTTGGTGTCCTGGGCTTTAGGGGTTTGTTTCCAAAAAATCCTCACTCATTCCATTATTCTTAGTTATTTCTCCCTCATCTCTTCAGTACTTTCACAGATTCAGCTCTCCACATTGAGCTGGTTTATGATTCTGGTGAAAGAAAGGGGTCTACTTTCTTTCTTCTCTCTGAAGGATGTTGAATTTTCCTGCAACCATTCATTGAAATGAGTGTCCTATTAACAAAGTGTGTTTTTAGCATCTTTCAGAACCCTGTTGGTGAGAGGCACATGGTTGTTTTTAGGCTCTCTGTTCTGCTTTAATGCCCTGTATGTTGTTTACACCAATAAAATGCTGTGTTTCAAAATGGATGCTACAGTCATCGCTCTGCCAAAGTTCAGGGTATTTTCATCACGCGTTTTCTTGAGATCTTGTAGATCTCCACAGTATAAAACTCACAAAAACGCTGGGGCCTCTAAATGACTCATTGCCCATTAAGTCAATGTCTGGTTGGTCTACTCCAAGTTTCCTTTTATTTACCAACTAACCCTTGGGCTTTTCTACACCAGTAGTTGTTACTGAAATTTTGACTCACGGATTTCTACTTTGGGAAGCTGTGTTCCTCTCTCTCCAGTTTTGGGGTCGCATTTGGCCTGTGGTTTCACTTCTATCATGAATCCATGAAAAGATGTTGATTTTTAAAATTATTCCTATTTTTATTGTTGCTTGAATAGACTGGTGCCTGCAAGCGGGTTGCACACTGGATTAGAAACCAGAACACTTTTGCTTTATTGTTCTTTTATAGTAGGTTTTCTGATTTTAATAAAATTTTATTGAAATTGATTAATAAGTAATATGTAGAAATTAAATGCATCATACATTAATTATTTTATCGGTATAAGCATTGCATTTTACATTGAACTGTAAAAGGATACTTTTACTTGAGATATGATACCTTTCAATTATAGCTACATTTATTCCTTGCTCTGATTTGTGGTGTTATTAGCATATAGTTTGTGCTATACATACATTAAAATATATAGGGAACAATCATGGCTTTTTAGCTTCAGGTATGAATTGTAATTAAAGAAGTTAGGAATTGAACATCATATATAATTTTATATTGTAGTGCTCTGAGTTTGTTCCTATAGTTCTGAATTTCTATCTGTAACTCTTGTAGCATGATGCAATTCTCTGATCATTAATCTATGATTTTATTGTTTAAAAGCATTATTATTGAGGTTACAGTGTTTTAATTTGTATTCACATAATATAGGATTCTGCATGTACTAAAGTTCTTTTACAATATGTGTGATTTTGATAATAAGCTACAGAATTTCTAATAAAAACCTCCAACCAATGTTATCCTTTTCCTTTGTATTTTTATTTTCCATCATAGACAACACTAATATTTATCATTCAGCATGGAAATATTTCAAACATCCCTTAAAACATATTTTCTCCAGCATTCACTTTCTTCTTTCTCTTCAAAGGACTCCATTTTTCACAGCATGGGTAATGGATACAGATTTCCATGTCACTAACTGAGGCACTCCATTTAGAGGATATTTTCATCATCGTGATGAAAAAAATCATCTCTGCATACATTTCATTGAATAATCCTGAGATTGACTATTCCTTTTTCCAGAGTCGTCCAGTCCTAATTGTTATACTATGCAAGGATTACTTACTTCATATTCTTCTTTCTGATGTATGAATTGAATGTTGTTGATTGCCTTTCAGTCCTACAGTCCTGTAAGCTTTGACAGGCTGCATTTTCCTTTAATATCAGCACAGTGTTTTCAGTTTAAATCTAACCTTTTCTTTGATCTAAGGATGATTTCGGGGTGTCTTTATTTCCAAGTGTATGGTAATTTTCCTATTATCAGTTTCTACTGAATTCTAGTTTGTTTACATTGCAACTGAACAGCACGTTTTATATGATTTCACCTTCTTAAAAGGCATCAAGATAAACATGCACTAGATAAGAATCATAATGGACAGTATGTCACACCATGGGATCTCTCTTTATATACACTTTACAGGCAGGCAAAATAATGTGCATTCTGCAGTTGTTAAATTGACTATTCAGTAGGTTTCAATTGGTGGATGTTGGTGAGTTTTATACCTTGCTGATTACTGGCCTTATTCTGTCTACTGTAAAGAAATAGTTTTTGTGAACCTCTTCTTCAGTTCTGCTAGACCTTTTTCACTCTATTTTCATGCCTATACATTAAAATTAAAATCACATATGCATTAAAATTACCAAATGCTATTTTATTTTCAGAGTTCAACTATCTACAAAACTGTACACTGTATCGTGTTTACCCACTCCATGAGGATGATATGATTATGAAAAGAGAAAAATGATTAAGAAGTCAAAATACAAACAATTTAGATAAATTTGAATTATAAATTAAAACTATCAAAACACTATCTTGAGGAATGTAGATCTATTTTAATGTCAAATTTTCATATGTACCAACATTTAAATTAATGCTTGTCATTTCTTAACGCTTCTCGTTTTTTGGAAATGCATCACACAGAAAATGTAACATTTTGTATTTATTAGCAGAGCTTATGTAACACTCCAAATTAAACTGAAGTATCATTATGCGATTTAAAGATGTGTTTATCCCAGAATAATTTGCCTTGGTACTAGAAACATGAATAATTTGATATAATGCTGTTTAAAAATGGTAACTAAAATTCAGTTATCTGCTGTGTGTGTGAGTTTTTAAGGTAGACTCTAATTTATCATGCTCCTCAGGTTTAGCACAAAAATATTCAGAAAATATAGAGAGGACCTTAACACTTGCACAGCCATACTCAGTTTCCATTATTGCACAGCTATGGTGCATTTGAGACTATCATCAATAATTTTTTTTTACCGAAATTCACACATTACATAAGTTTGCATTTCTTGTTCCACAGGCATATGGGTGGTGGCAAAAGAATTATGTCATGTACCTGCCATTGCAGCATCACGCTTACAAGTTCTACTGCCCTCCCATTCCCAGAACTCTGCCTGGTCATCTTTTCTTTCCTTCTTCTGAACCTGTGGCACATACTGATTTTTTTCTTTTGCTGTCTACAGTCTTGCCTTGTCCAGAAAAAATGCATAACTTGTATATAAATGATATGAACATTTGCTGCAAAACTATAAATCTTCCTAAGTCATCTCATTCTTTTTAAATTAATAAATATTTTAAAATTCACTAATTTAAAACTTAATTGTAAAATTAAGTACTGAGATTCTACAACACACACACAGATGCACATACACATGCACACATATTCCTACATATAGGCCATCTACACTAAAATCTTAACAAACTCTTATTATAAATAAATTACTAAACCTGACCTGATTCTAGAGAACATGTTTTGACACTATCCCAAAATAGAAAACATAAAATTAAGATGATGAAAAGAATGTCATTATAGGTAAATACCAAAGTATTATAAAGGTCAAAATTTTCCTTCAGAAAGATGAATTTGTTGTTCCTGTACTGATAGTGATCTGGAGTGGCCTAAGTGAGCATACGATAAGAATCCAAACTATGTATGCCAAAGTATAGTCTAAATTATACAGACAGTTCCATGGTAAAATGAATTTTCCAGAATTGTTTCAGTCTGATGAATCCTCCTGGGTCAGGAAGAAAAACCAAATTGAGATAAATGATGAGATTGGAGGGAAAGAAGTTTCTCAGAAAATGAAGGAAACTATCGGCAAGAGAGATAAACAGGATTCTGCCTGTCTCTGTACATGAGATCTGGTTTTACCACATGCTAACTCCTCTTATGCATAAAATTAACACATGTGTCAGTGTTCAAATTGTCTATTTTTCCAAAAGAAATAGCACACATAATCCCAAGAACTATTATATACAATCCAGTAAATAAGAATGCCATCTCTGTTTACTTTTTCCAGGTTAAACCGAAGTTTAAAAAGCAGGTACAAAACTTGCATTCACCTCATGTCATCTGAGGTCGGTTTCTTGCTCCATAACCTGCTCATGGCATTTTTCACTTCTGCATTCCTCAGCGTGTAAATCAGAGGGTTAAGCAAAGGTGTTCCAATCGTGTAAAACACAGCTATCATCTTATCCATGGGGAAGGTGGTGGCAGGACGTGTATAAATAAATATACAAGGTACAAAGAACAGGACGACCACAGTGATGTGGGAGATGCAAGTGGAGAGGGCCTTTTTCCTCCCTTCTGCACTGTGGTTCCTGAGAGAATGCAGGATGACTACATAGGAGAACATTAGCAGGAAAAAGCTCACAGTACAAATAGCCCCACTATTGGACACCAGGAGCAGGTTGACCACATAGGTGTCTGCACAGGCAAGTTTCAACAGGGGTTCCAAGTCACAAAAATAGTGATCAATTTCATTGGGACCACAGAAAGGTAAACTCAGGGCCAGAAAAATCTGAACTAAAGAATGCACACAGGATCCCACCCAAGCGACTGCCACCAACACTCCACAGACCCTGCGACTCATGATGGTTGTGTAGTGCAGGGGCTTACAGATGGCCAC
>RJWM01046623.1:0-12256 GCA_004363535.1 Dasyprocta punctata
CTTTTGCCTCTGTAAACGTCTGAGGGAGAGAATCCCAGAGGTTCGTCAGGTATTTGATTCAATCTGCCAAGGAGAAGAATCTCCTTGGAATACATCAAGGAATGACCACAAATGCTGTGCTTTTCCAGTGCTGACCAAAGAGCGCCAGGGAGAGTGTTAAGTTGATACTCCAAGGCTGCTTGAAACCAGCAAAAGTAGGCAAGGACCAGATATTTTATCACAGAGTTCTACTTAATCTCGAGTTTCTCTATAGGGCTTCCCTGGGGAAAAAAACGTTTATCCTTCTAAGTTCAAAAAAAATCAAGAGTACATTCATCTCTGAATGTGAGATATGTGTATATACACATTCAGTGACCACTGCCCTTTGAAACATGTGAACATAGAAAAAATAGTAAAGTTGTGCAAAAGAATAACAATAGAACTTGCAGAAAGGCTACTGGAGAGTTTCTTTTTACTATTAAATAATGAGTGGACTGTGTTCAGTGGAGGTCGTGTAGAACAATATGGTGTTCAAAAATACAGAAAAAAAAAACCGTAATGTGTCAAGAATGCGATACATATAGGAAGATACCATGGAAAGGAATCTTACGACAGCCAGAGACACACAATGTTCCAGAAGAATAGCAGCAGATGTTGTTGATAAATAAGAGTATATTTGTGAGTTCTCAAGCATGAAAATAAATTTTATATTTTATAATTCATTGTATGAGAGTTTGTCGGATAAATTCATGTGTCTTCAACCACAAACATGTCCTGGTTAATCAAAAGCAGGATTACAAGTTACAAGGCAGTTTTCCAAATGTTCTGCAATACAAATATGTTACATTTATATTCAGGAAAAAACCTTCCAACATCTGTTTTGTAAGAAAAGAAGAAACAAAGCAAGAAAGATAGATTGCTTTCTAGGTGCTCTTCATCTGCCGACCCTTTCTCCTTCTCCATCCTGTCCTGTGCCCATGGCTCCGCCAGATGTCTGGCTCCTGGGTACGGTCAGCCAACGGGGGTTGGGGGTGGCAGCTAGTTTCAGGGGATCAGAAGAGAAAAGAGAGGCTCCCCCTGATGACCAGAAGAAAGCCATAGCTAAAGTCCTCGACCCTCGAGGGTAGCTTTGTGGGCACAGAACTGATAGAAGTTTCCCACTGCTGCTAGCTTCAAGGTGATTCATCAGGCCATCCTGGTCACCCTCAACGTCATTCATATCTTTTGTAAACAGCACCTCCCTTAATCTCTCTTTCACTCCCTTGGCAATCTGTTTCCCGTTATGGCCCTAGCTGATAAAGGCTTATTCTCAAAATGCAGAAAGCCATGGGGTAATTTTTAAAACATCCACCCTCAGTCCCTAGCACGGTGACTGACATGAGTAGTGTCTCCAGGAATAACTATTCAGGCAATAAATGAGTCAAAGCCAGTCAAAGTTCTAGAATGGCTTTTCGACTCTGGGAAAGTGCCGACAAGCATTATCTCAAGGTGCTTTTGTGAGGTAAAAATAATTTTATGTCCTCACTCATGGATACCAATTTTGACTCCATTTGGGAATTGCAAGAACATGAGAACGAGGATTGTATGTGTTCTATAGCTGCTGATTGTCGGTCTTCTTGCCTTTCATGTAGATGAACACAGATAAAGGATTTGCTTTGTGCCAGTTTAAGCGCCCTGCATAAGTGATTTCAAAGATCTCTTAAGAGCAACCAACCAAATGAGGTAGGCATAATTAGCCTGACAGATGAAGAAATCAAGTCTTGGAATGGTAATGAAACATGCTCAAAGTCACTCTTTCCCCTGTTTAAATTTAAAAATAAAATTAAAAAACTTCTAGTTCTAAAACCAGCCTCTTAACCTGTCGCTACACAGCTGACTGGATCTTTCCTACCTCTTCTCAAGGTGGAAGTCAGTGAAATAATTTTTATTGTTTTATTTTTTCTGATGCTGGAAGTATAAATTAATTTGATTAACTTTTTTAGAATGGTGCTCTTAACAGTAGAAGAAAAAAAGGGTATTTTAAAAGATATCAATGTTGTACAATTTGTCAAATTTAAGGTCAACATTGTCAAATGAGAGGTCACATTTTCTTAATTTAAGATTATTCTTCCATTATAAAATTTACTCCGCTGAGCCCTAGAACAGTAGCAGCTTCCTGGAATGTTTAATCTTTGGGCTGCTTAGCTGTTCTTTTCATTTTTATCATTCATTTGCTTTATAATTAGTGTCTTGCATTAAGTTCCTTTTGTTTTTCTAATTGGAATCAAAGGATTTCAGAAGCTGACCATCCATTTGCTAGCAAAAAGTCCCCTCATCTCCGGAAGTGGTTTTTCATTTTCTTCGACAACTCCCTTCTCTAACACCACTTCACATTCCCCCATCCTCAGCCGGCCTGTTTAGGTGAGAGGTGAGAGGGGGCAAAGGTGTGACTGGAATCAGATCCTCAGGGAGTGTGGGCACAGAGGGCGGAGGTGGTACTGCTTGCATTTCCATACATCACTCATTAGAGTGCGTGGCGTGTTTAGGGCTCTCCATCCACTGCTCAGCGACAGCGGCCCTTTCTCCAACAGGAAAAGTCCTGCTCAACATCCTTTCTCATGGGCAAAGGCCCATGTGTGAAATGACGACAATTCGATGAGGCAGGGACATTGCATCCTTTCGTTTCTTATTGACTTCAACTGAGACATCCAAACATTAACCCTCCGGGTCAGTCTTCTAAACCTTCAGAAATGTTGTGTTATGGGTTCATAAAATATCAGTATATACACTAAACCAGAGGGTGTTAGCTTCTAAAAGTAACCAGCATAAAAGCTAGTGCAAGAAAATTAGAATGTAGTTTGAACTAGAATGTAATGTAGTACAAACTGTAGGAAGAAATACTAGACAAAGGGGAGCCTGAACGGCTATCTCTGCCCCCAGTCCCTATGTTCTGCTGGTATTGCTAGCCATAAACTTTGTTTATCCACAAACACCCCCACCCCGTTCAGCTCTCAGCTAGGTAGACTGGCTGAGAAGGAGGAGTGTGCCGAGGTGTTAGAGAAGAGAGTTACCAGCCAACTGAACATGAAGAACTTTGCTGTCCTTTGGTTTCCTCGATTGTCAGAGGGATTGTAATCAACTGCAAACTTTATGCATCTAAGGACATTCCAGGAAAGTATCGGACAAAAACAGATTATAAAACTCAATCCTCAAAACTCAGTAGTCAGATATTCAACAGTCCAGAATTCAACCCATAAAGCACTAAACTCCTCCCTTGAGTTTGCTGATCTCATCCCAGTTTCAGAGATTCTGAACAACTACACTGAACTACCTCTGCTTTCAGACTTGAACACGAGGGAGGTAAACAAAGTAGACAAATGCGTTTCCCCGAATGAGTAATGCAGCAGGAGGATACAAATAAATGCAGGCGAGCAAATTTGAAAAAAGTCTACACAATAAGAAAAGTCAAGTTCTGTGTAAAACTGTTCAAGACTTGTATCTAAAATGTAGATTTAAGCGTTTATTGGAAAGAAAAACCAGCTTGTTCAATTAGGTGACTAGCACCAAAGACTTTGAGATAAAAATTGAAAAGTGTTGGGAATTAATATGAGTTTCAACCATTAGCTTAGCCAAAGAAAATTATAAGTAACAAAGAGATAATAGCATTCTTTTAATAGTCTTCAGACAGCAAAGCAGCTATGCTAAGTGGTGCTTTGAGAAGACTGTGTTTCCTTAACAACCACTTAAAACCAGATTCTCCATTAAATATGTTCTTTGTAAATTTCTGATAGTGTACCAACTTGAAATCAATACCCATGTGAACAAAACAGAAGGAATTTTTAGTATACCATTTGTTTAGATGAATGTTAATTTCCAGCAATAGTACAATAAAGAGAAAATGACAAATTTATCCCATGTTTTTCCTTATATAAATGACACCTTAGTGGATTTTTTGAGTGAATATCTCTATAGGCAATAATAAGTGGAAAGTTTTAAGGAATTGAACCACTTTCTCCCATTCTAAGAAAAAGTAACTAGTACAACTAATTAAATTTTTATAGATTAAAATACTATAAGGTAATATTTAAGTTGTTTTGTTGTTCCAGTCATGTCTAGTCCCAGCTGGAATATGGGGAAAAGAGCGAAGAAGCCACATTGTATTCATCAGCTTTCCATTGTTGTGATGAAATACCTCAGATAAATGACTTATAAAGAGCAAAGCTTTATGTTGGCTTACAGTTCCATGTTTCAGCCATGGTCCCTTGGCCTGGCTGCCTCAGGCCTGTGTCTGCACAGGCCGCATGGTGGGAACTGAGAGTAGAGGGGGGTCGGTTCACCCTGGGTGGCCAGAAAACAAAAAAAGAAAGAAAGAGACCAGAGTGCAAATATTCCCTTCCAGGCCACACTCCCAGCGACCTCATTTCCTTCAACTAGGCCACGCCTCTTAAAGGTTCCATCACCTCTTAATAGCACCAAGGATAGTGGCCATGTCTCTACCATACAGATTTTTAGGAGACATTCAGACCCAAACTATGACACTACTCAAATCAGTGAGTAATTTTGTATTGCAAATTCTCTTGACTTTTATCTGAGTTATCAGAGTGAAGTGAAGATTCAATTAGGGATCGTTTAGGAATGATTAGGGAATGGTTACTATCTCCTAAAATGAACCACAGGATGTACACAAAGAGATAAAAGGGCTGAAACCCATTCCACTCACTTGATAAGAATATTGCCAAGCACTGTACCCACTTATGCTCCAAAGCGGATCTTCTAATGCAGCCCTCCTCAGAGCTCCCTGGTAATTTTCATAGGCCTCTTACAACTGCTCTTGTATCCTAAATAATATTTCCAAATTTCAACAGTAGTTAAAAATGTAAATGGCATTCATGATCTAAACTCCCCATTTCCGCCCATCATGAATACCACTTCTTTCAAAATCAGCTCCTCAACGACAAGAACCACAAAGGCAGAGGAGACCCTGACACGTGGCAGATGCTTGCCGGATGCCGTGAGTGCTACAGAGATGCCCAAGACGTCGTCCTTGTCCTTTGCAAGCCCGCTGCTGAGTCTCCGAAGAGGAGAAGCACTGATTGCTCAATAGGGAATGCGTCCTCCGCATGTGTCACAGTGCAGTGTGACAAGCGCCACGACAGATATAGACAAGGGTTCATTCAACGAGCAAACCAGTGAAGGTCACCTTTACAGGAAAAAAGTTACCAAGGACACTGCCTTGAGGAGGCCCCAGTCCTTTCACAAATTCTGTGACTAAGGAACAAAGAGAGAAGCCCTTCCTCCCTCCCTGCCTACACCCCTGAGTGCTGTCTGCGCAAAGCAGGATTCCTTGTGGTACAGCCTTGCTTCGCTCTCATTGTGGCTTTTTGTTATTTGAAGGGTAATGCAAAATCTTTAATAAGATGATGAATAATAAAATAATACCAGTTCCGACAGGTCTGGTCCCTGCTCGCCTTTATGGTCTCCACTTTCCATTCTGGTCCCAACTTGTTTCCTCGCCTCATTCCGTTCATTCATTTGTTATTAGCATTTACCCAGGGTGACCCTTTTTTATTCATTGTTGTTTCTTAGCAGATGTTTGTCATGCATAGCGCAAACATGCACCACGCCTTTCTGGCCTCAGAGCTCCCTAACGTGTCACGCATCCCCCATTTTGCCCAGGTAACCCATTTTTAAGCCTTCAGTTCTAATGTAGTTTCTTTTAAAAAGCTTTGACTTCCTTCCCCTGGTGGTCACAAGGTCTTCTCACAACACTTCTCTCGTTCACAGTGTTTTTCACGATTGTCCGTCAGTAGGCACGCATAGTTTTGGACCTCTCTGCAGCTCATAATGAACAATGTTAATAACTGAATCTCCTTACCAAGCAATAAATACTTGCTGGGAAAAAATGTGTGAGTCAATAAAATGGGCTCTCTACTCCTCCGAGACGCACAAAATGTATGATCATCCAAAGGCAGCAGGGAGGAGGGGAAAGGGTAGAGTTTTCCCACCAGTAGTAAATATTCACAGCGTACCTGCCCTCACTTCTATGACAGGGATATGAACTGCTTCACGGCAGGCACTGTTTCACAGTCCCCAGACGTGTCCTTTGACGCGATTCTCACAACTATGTTTATCTCTATCTTGTAGGTGAGAATTCTGATGCACAGAAAGGGCAAATGAATCATTCCAGCTTACTCACCTACCCCAGTTTCTTTAAAATGATGAAACAAAAAAGAGAGAGGACCGCAGTTTGCAGACCATGTGGAACCTGTCAAGAGCTAATCTTATAGGAATTGACACTGAATTGGAAAACTTAGGTTATGGGTACAAAACTATAGCTCCAAAATATTACTTTACAAGTTGTAATAATTTGCCTGTGCTTTAGCTAATGTTTAGCTGAGAATTCTCAAGTATTTTTTTTTCCTCTAAATTGAGTCTTTGCCTAAATAGTTGCATAGTTTTTAGTTGATACAGAAGATATTTAATGCAGGAGACAATTACTAGTGCTGATTCTATCTGTTTTCAAACTCCGCCCACACCATGCTGTCCAGATATGTCCACAGACAGGACCAGCCAAATTCTTCTTTTTAGCCTCAAAGATCATAGACATTCATTGTTGATTCAAATGCTTTCTTTTGGGGTGGGAGGGAATAAGACCAAAACAGTAAAAAGGAACAGTTCATTATTGTCCGGTAAGCAAGCACACAAAATTTCTGTGCTCCTTACACAGAAACCTAAGCAGGACATCATTTCAGACTTTGTATAAGGATGATCACAGACCCATGAGGAGTGTTTCCAGGAGCTCAAATGAATTAATGTTTACTGGTTTGAGTGAAGTAACTATATATTCATTCAGGCACTGATTCCTCCCCAATTAAAGGTAGAAACCCGATTTGGGGCCAAACATCCTGTTCCAAACCTACTGAAAGGGCAGGGTATCTGGATCTCTAAGGACATGTGAAAAAAAGAAACAGTATCAAAAGCAGAGGGCAGAAATGGACCTGATAAAAACAGAATAACAGACAACACTGCCTTAATAGACCATAAGGAAACAGCATAAAGAAGCACAGGGAAATCAGTTTGATTGGCTGTAAGTT
Source organism: Dasyprocta punctata (assembly GCA_004363535.1). Classification (NCBI taxonomy): domain Eukaryota; kingdom Metazoa; phylum Chordata; class Mammalia; order Rodentia; family Dasyproctidae; genus Dasyprocta; species Dasyprocta punctata. Next base: position 7,053 of record RJWM01046623.1, read on the forward strand.
TATATTCCAAACTATCCTTCAATTTTTTTTAAGATAGCAAAATTAAACTTCGCCCTGAGCATGAACCCACCCAAGATTTTGACAAGCATGTGCTACTCGATGAGTTGCTGTGTGGTCTTTAATGAGTCATTTCTATTAGTGAACAACAATTATTTGTTGTCTGTGTTCCTGATATGGGTGTAATCATGCATGATCAGTGTAAGGAAAGGTTAAAATGTTGCCCGTTTGCGGAGAGAGCAGGGTTTCTGGGCTCATTGGAAGGTTTCCCTGCCTCACCTCTCCTCGGTGCAATCCAGGACACTGGAAACTCTCCCCAAATGAATTCAGAACACTGAATTGACAATCCAGTTCTGTCACAAATTAGCCATGGTACATTCAGCAATTTATGTGCACTCACTGAAACTATGTCCTTATTTGGAAAACAGTAATAAAAGGCCAGTCTGCTCCCCGGGGAATGTGCGCGCTGAATGAAATCGTGTGATGGTGGTGGGGTGCTGAAGCAGTCACTCCTTGTTAGATGGTCTGCTGGATTCCGATCCCATTAACACACACTGATGCCCTCTCTCAACCTCACTTCCTTTTTAAAAAATCACACAGTGAAATAACCTGACCTTATATAACTCTCCATTCGTGCTATTTATGCCAGAATTTTCCTATTACAAGAAAAATATAACAAATGCTTGACAAGGGAGAGGACTCACCAGAGATCGGCACAGAAGCTGAGATGAATTTGACAAGGCAAACATTATAACACCACAAAAAGATAAAAAATAAGGTGAACAAATATTACGTCTGAAATAATACTAACCCCATGTTTATTAGACTCTATTTATGGATGATTATTACATACAACAAAAACAGACTATTATCCAACCATGATTATAGGAAGTCAGAAGCAACACCATTTCTCTCTTTTATCATGAAGCTAAATAACATTACCTAGGTCACAGAATATCACTGACCTTCTACTTTTCAGATTATCATTAAAAATGAGTCAATGACAACTGCCAATCCAGACTAAAGGAGTTTCTGTTAGCTGTGTTGCAGAAATTATATATTAAAAATAGAAATGTAGAACAAGTTTCTTAAAAACACTAAACAACAAACTTCAAATCCAGAATGTAACACTTTTAGGAAATTCTTACAGATGGCTTTGGGTAGTATCATTATTTCCTTTTTACCTCTCCCTAACTGGTAATTAAATAACTACCTTTAACATTGGTTAAGCATGCTAAATCTAAAACTCTGCCAAGTAATACCGAAGAGAAAGAAAATTACTTTCATACCCTACAAGGTACGTCTGTGAGTTTCCCGCTTCATTATCATCTGGTCATGATTTTTAATTCCTGATGAGAAGCGAAGCATCAGTTTCAGTCCTAAAGCACAGGAGACATTCATTCATTGACTTGAAGAAAATGAGCTCTGTTCATGATTTGACAGCTACTGCTAACGAAGATGACCACTCTGCCTACCAAAGAGTTCCTGATCACAGGCAGGGCTCCAGCAGCAGTAATGAGCCCTGTGTATCCCACAGATCCCAGTGCAGGGAAGAGACACAGGGGCCGGGAAAAAGGGGTCACATCCTTCTAGTGAAGCATGGTACCAAGGCAGGAGTGGACCCCACCAAAGGAAAACAACTGCAGAATAATCCACTCAGAGGAAACGTGCCAGGCGCGTTCAGTATAATGAGGCACCTGGTGGGCAGAAGGTAGTTTGTGTGGCTCTGAAGAACAGAATCTGCAGGATGCAGAGACAAGCATGCTGGTATTTTAACACAACGCTGAACTGTATGGACTTCATTCCATACATAATGAAGGTAGGAAATGCTGTTGAATAATTGTAAGCAGGGGATCAAAACATTCAGCTCTGCACTACAGGAAATATATTCTTGTGGCAATAAGAGAGTAATTTGGTGAGTGTAGACTTATAAACCAAGCATAGTAAGAAGGCTAAATGGACAGCAAAAGAATAGGAAAAATAGACAATAGTGACAGAGGCAAAAGATGGAAGAAATCTTAAGAAAGAGACAAGACAAACATACCATTATAACACAGGAAAGTCAAACAAGATAAGGATTGAGACACGATTACTAATCAACGAAATTAGGTGCTCATTAGCCAGCTTTGAAAAATCTTCAGAAAAAAACAGAGATAGAAGTTCGATTGAGGAGGCCACAGGAGACCCTAATTGTTGAAAAGATTACACTGTGTCCCCATGCGGGGCTCAAAATAAAACCGTTCCTGCAGAGCAGAAATAAAGACACAGACCAGCCAATCACACACTGACGTGAAAAGAATTATGGAAAAGGAATTTCTTTTTCCTAGAAAGAGTCCAGACCCAGCTCTCATATGAATTCCCAACAATATTGTCAAAAATTCACTTTACTCAAAGATGAGTGAAAATCAAAAAGGACAGAACACAAGATATATGCAAAGAAACAAAGAAAAAAATAAAAGATTTATAGAAGTAAGTAAATGGTAGACAAAACACTATATGGAAAATACTGTCATGTGACTAGACAAAAAACTTTAAGTACACTGTGATCACACTGTATGTGTTTGGGTAGAGAGAGGTATGGAGGGAGGGAGACAGCTTGAGAAAGATATTGATTGAGAGGGACAGAAAGATAGCCTCCACAGAATGTGACACACAGAAGAGACACTACAACCATAACACAAGGTCGTTGCTATAGTTTGAAAATCCATCTCCTCCAAAACTCATGCAAAACCCTAACAGCCGATGTAAACATATTGGGAGGTGGGGCCTTGAGGAGGTGATTAGCCCAAGAGGGTTGGCTTGGGGTCTTTTACAAAGGGATTTAGGGAATGGCTCTTCTCTCTTGGCTCTTTGGTTCTTCTGCCAGGTGAGGAACAATCCTCCTTGCAGAGGAGATTCCAAGTCTCATGAGGATGTGGAAACCGGACCCTTACTGGACACCAACCCTGCTGGGACCTTGATCTGGGGCCTCCCAGCCTCCAGCGCTGTAAGAGGTCCTGTTTCCTTCTCTAGAAGTCATCCGGTCACAGGCATTCCATCTTAGCAGCACAGACAAGCTCAGACGCGCAGACACTCAATACACAACCGTCAAACGCATGGCTGCTGCGAGGCAACAGCAGCAGAAGACGGATGGGCGAAGTGGAGGGAAAAGGCGGAAATGAACAGTGAAATCAGCACAGACACAAAGGGCGACCTGGAAGGAGCGAAAGGAAAGTTGCGATGCTGGAAACACATTAAAGAGTACACTTAAAGTCAAGCGAAAATGAACAGAGTTTGAGGGGATTAGAGACATAATGACTAAAAAAACCAGTCAACACATAATCAGGAAACAAAAACTTGGAAAATGTAATAAGTAAGGCAGATATTTAAAAGTACGATTATAGATAATTTTCTAGAAGTATAAGATCATTAAAAAAGAACAAAATACTACAATATCCTTCAGGGAAAAGCGACCTGTAATGTTCCTATCTTAGTAAAGTTAATGTGTTTAGAAATGTGAAAACGATCTTTTCAGATTCCAGTACAGACTTTAAGTGACCAATAAAATTTTAAAAACTAACGTCTGCCACTTTCTATGCTCCTGAACTTTATATATGTGCTATTACAATATTTACTCCTTATTGAGTGGCTGCTTTTCTTCGGCTTAATTACCATAAGTTCCACTTACTTGCCATATATATAGCAGTTCAATCTTTTTTAATATTCCTGAGAAACTCTCCATTTTATGAACTGATCACAATTTCTTCACCCTTTTTTTTCTTATTGAAAGACAACTTGGTTGTTAACATTGGGAGTATTATGAAAACAACTGCGAAAAAATTCACACAAGTTTTTGTGTGTTCATATGTTTTATTTCACTTTGAAGTTACTTAGGAGTGAAACTTTTTAGTACAACTCAGTTATGCTTACATTTAACAAAAACTGCAAAGTGGCTTTCCCAAAGAGATTTAATGATTTGTATGAATTTCAGTAATTGCAGATTCTGACCAACATTCGTATCATTGGGTGCCTTTGTTTTTTTGTTTGTTTGTTTGTTTTTGTTTTTTAACTTTTATGTATGAAACGGCCTTAAGTTGCATTTTTCATTTGCATTTCCTTGGTTACTAGGGAAATCAAGAATCTTTTCAAGTGTCATTTGCCTTTAGCCATCATGTTTATAGGTCCCTGACCAAGCATTTTAACCACTTTTAATTGGGTGGTTCATATTTTCATTACTCATTTTTGCAGGAGTTCCTCCTGTGTTTATACGAGTTCTTTTCCAGGTACATTTCCTCAAGCCTGCGATTTGCCTTATGGTTTTTGCAGTGTTTTTAAAAAGAATTTCTTAATATTGGTAAAGTCAAATTATCATTATTTTCTTTCAATGTATTTTATGTATTTTGTATTCCAAGATTCTTATTCAGTGAAGGATATCTCTCTCCCTCCTTCCCTCCCTCCCTCTCTCTTTCTCTCTCTTTAAATGAACATATAAATTTATTGGCAATGTGCTTATTAAAATTTTTATTTAGTCATGTGTCAGTATTTTTCATATACATTTTCATTTCTCAGTGGTAGCTACCATATAGTGTGCTTTGTTTTTCATTTACTTCTAAAAATAATTTTTTCTTTCAGTTTTTTTGCAGGTATCTTGTGTTCTTCCCTTTTTTGATTCTCACTAAAATCACTTTTATTCCAGAAGTTGTTTAATGGTGCCCTTCTACATTAAATACTAGAATACATTTGGAATTAATGTTGGTACATACTGGGAAGCAGGGTCAGTATTCACATAGATGCCATGTCTATCCAGTTGCTCAAGTGCCATTTTTAAAATCAGCATAATTGTAGTAAAAATATCATATTAAAATTCACCAGTTTTAATTTGAGTAATGAGTACAATTGCATAACATCACCACAACCAAAATTTTGTCTTTCCATAGTTCCAAAGAGCTCTCTCTTGCCTGTTTGTGATAAATTCCCCAACATTTAGCTCCTGGCAACCACTGTGAGCCTTTAAATCATGATAGACTGGCAGACTTCCTCCAAGATGGCCACCCAGATGACACCGTGACAGGGAGGCTCCCTGAATATACCATCAAAATGCTGGAATATAAACTAATATAATAACAGAGAGAAGGAAAAAAGAGGGAGATGGGTCCTCTGGACCCAAGAAGAATCTAAAACGAGAACTGTAGCCCATGGAAAGAGTAAAAGAATGAAATAAAGGCAGA